>PVIR01002581.1:0-100549 GCA_004026965.1 Petromus typicus
TTTTTTTTTTTTTTTTAGTTTTTTGAGACAAGGTCTCCCTTTGTAGTTCAGGCTGGCCCTGAACTCATTTTGTCGCCCAGGCTAGCCTTGAACTCACGGGAATCCTCCTGCCTCTGCCCCCGATTACAGGCGTGAGCCACCACGCCTGGCACTGTGATTTGTGGTACTGAGTGAGGATCGTACTCTGGACCTTGCACTGCTAGGCAGACCCCCGAACCACTGAGCTAAATCTCTGGCTCCATCTTTCGAAGTTTTTCTCTCTCTAACGCGTTCTGTAAAAATCTGTTTATTATTTACTTTTAAAGTATACTTCTGTACCTAGCGTTATCTGCCTAATCAATTATAGTTTTTTATGTAGTATGTATTTCTGCTCCAGTTTGTGAAACTGTTTATTGATTGTTATAGACATGAAAAATTTACAGAATCTTCTACAGATCAAGAAAGCTACTGAAAGACAACAATTTTAATCACATCTCTATCAGCGCAGCAATATGGTGAATGAAGACTTTGAAAGTTCAAAGCCCCGAATATAAACCTTATACTTGCTCATCAGCTCTGAGTGACTTCAGGAAGGCAGCAGACCTCTCTAACCCTGTTTTCTCACATCAGAAGGGGGCTGATAGTCTGCAGAATATACTCGGCCTTCTACAAGGTTGTCTATACAAACTGAGCTACGCATCTAGGAGCTCCTAAGAGTATTCCTGGCTGTTTTAAAGCACGGAGCCTTTGTACATGGTAGATTCTGGTGAAGTCCTAAAAGTTTGGAACTAGTAGATTTGTTCGTTCGTGGTGGTTTTTCTTTGAATTTACAAAGCTTTAAAATATTCTTTAACATAGGATTTAACAGACATGTTCGATTTTATACAATCTCACACTCCCTATAAGCTCGGAGCTGTAACATTTTCTCTCCTTAGGGGAACCGAACTGTGGTCTGCTGCTGCAGGGCATCTTCCAACCTGCCTGTGCCCAGTGTGATGAAATTAGGCAGCTTGCCTAGCAGTCCGCTGGCAGTGACTTTTTAAAGAGTCCATGATGTGTGCTTTTAAGTCTGTGGTCTGTTGAACTGTTTCTACCTGTTCTTTGCCCTACTTAGACCTGGGGGTCTTTTAAACCCTTCCCGGCTAGTTGATTCTTGCTGCAGCTGCTCCTTGGCAAAGGTGAGAGATGGGATTCCCTAGTGAAGAGCCAGAGCCCGGCGGTCCTACCCTTCGAGTCACTCCTCCTTTGGTTGAATAGTGAGGCCTTTCGCTAAGTGCCTGCACCTTTTTCTCGAAAGGGAAGCGGAGGGGCTGTGACCAGGTGTGTGGGCCAACTTAGCCTGCACATCTGGCCGCCCCTGCGAGCGAGGGCCCTTCCCCTTGCTCCTCCTGGTGCCCTTTCTTTTCTTTTTTCTTTTCCTTTACTTTCACTCATTTTTTCTTTCTTTCGTCTTATATTTAAAAAAAATTTTTAGACAGGGTTCGGCCACATCGTTCAGGCTGGCCTCAGACTCAGGCTCTCCTGCTCAGCTTCTTCTCGAGGGCTGGTGCTGCAGGCGTGCGCCACCGCATCCCACCGAGCCGAGGTTTAAACGCCTCCAAAACTCGGGCTTTGTACGTTGTTTCTCGGTCCGGAACTTCAGAAGGACCCCGGCTGGGGTGGAGCTAGGAGTGGAGCGGTTCAAGCCCACGGGGCAGAGTCAGTCCCTCCGGAATGAATGAACAGGCCGGCTTAGGGGGGACCCTAGCGGGAAGGGACTGCGGAACACAGCGCGCTCCCCTCGCCGTGGTACTCCCCAGAGCGGCGAGGTGGAGAGGTCCGGGGAGCCGGCGCGGGGTGCACTGCAGGCGGCAGAGCCGAGCGGGTTGCGTCCTCCGGGCGGGGCGTGTCGGCCGGCGGCGGGGGCGGGGTGACGGGGCCGCGCTCCCCGCGTCTGTCTTATGGGGCTCTGTCCGCCGCAGCCGCAGCCTGAGACGCCCCAGGAGCGCGCAGCAGGCCGGTCGCGCACCGTGCGGGCGGCGGAGCAGGTGCGGTGGGCGCTCGGGCACGCCATGCCGGGGCCGGCGGAGGCGCTGGACCTGCCGGAGAGGAGTAGCGCCCCGGGCCCGTGCTGGGGGCCCTGCCGCGGGTCGGTACCGGGATGGGCTCGGTGTCCCGGGCCGGAGAGCAGCGGGGAGGCCGGCTGGAGACGCGCCGCGAGGCGGAGGCGGGAGGCGGCGGGGCTCCGGGATCGGGGCTCCCGGGTGGCCGCGGTGGCGAGAGCGAGGCCCCCCCACCCCCCGGTGCCTCAGGCTTCGCTTCGGGCGCCGTCCCGGGGGCGGGGGCGCAGGGAGCCCCTCTGCTCGCTCCGCGGAGAGTTTGGGAGGCGGATGCCGAGCCCGCAGCCGGGCCGCCGCCTGCACCGGGCGCCCGGACGAGGGTCGGAGCACTCAAGCTGGCGTCTGCGAGGCCGCGGCGCCGCGTCTCCCTCGGGATCCGGTCTCCGGACCAGCTCGTTACGACTCTAGATCCGAGGTTTCCTGCTTACGCGGACGGCTGGCGGTTATTTAAACGAGGCTGGGCTGAGTGTTCCGGAACAAACAGGCCTTTCTCAGGTGGGAGGGTTGGCGTGGCCGGACGCTCCCCCGGCTCCTGAAAGGGCGCACAGTTCAGCCAGGTGGCGCTGCCAGGGGCCCCTCGGGGTCGGGCTGTAGCGCCCGCCGCACGGTGGAGCGCAGCGGCGCAGACGGGCTTGGCTCCGGCTGCTCGGCTCTCAGGACAAACAGAGGGGGCTTGTTCAACTTTCCCGAAGTAGTACTGAGACTTTCTGCCTCTCCTGCCTGGTGTTCTCCACGTTACAAATGGAATTACAGCCAGCAAAGAAAGCCAGAATTCAGGAGGAGAGTTACTGAGAGTTACTGGGTCCGTGTTGACTGTCCGGCCTAATTTCGAGCTAGTCTGGCATGTGGCTTTTAGACGTTTGAGAGACCAGTTCTGAATTGGTGAAACTTCACTGGCGACTGGGTGGATACGTGTGATGTCACACCAGAGTGACCTGCGTCGTGTGATTTGTAAACTTTTTCTTAATACTGAGGTGTCTATTTTGAATGGCCACGTGGGTGGAAGTTAAACACTTTTTCCATTTGTCTTACTTCTGAATGCACTGTCGTCAAAAACCTTGGATTTCTTTACCCTCTTCTGCTTGGACTGACAAACTATTCGAGCTCATTCGTGGTGAGTATGGTGTATAATCTCTACTTATATCTTGATCCTAGTATTTTTTTTTCCTTCACATTTTCTTCACAGCTTAAAGGTTTTTTTTTTAATTTTTTAAAACATATCCTGTATCTTCAGAAGCGTCACTCACTGTTAAAGAGTGTATAGTTGGGTGTGGTCAGAAACTGCCTTGGAAGGTTTCCCAAGTTGAATGTACTGTACATAGGTGTCTGTGAAGTGCTGTGGGAAATAGGAGTGTGTGCCATTGTGAATTGAGACTGCAGAGAAGTATCGGTGAGAGGTGGGATATGTGATCTGCTGTTTGTGGGTATCAGAATGCAAGTTCTGACATATTGTGCAGAGATGGAAGGTGGACCTGACACTGGGAAGGACTCCATGCTGCCTTTGCGCTGCGCTAACCGAACAGTACAAATCTGGGGCCGCCTGGCAGCGTCTGCCTGTTGAGTTTGAGACCTCTGAAGATTGTAGCTCATCTTCCTCGTCGTACCTCAGAGATTCCTCCGGCGTGCCTTTCTCCACTAGCAGATCTTCCACAAACAGGTTTTAGGGGCCAGATCTCTGAAGTCAGTGAGGTAGCCACATTCTGTCCCTCCGAAGAGCACCTCGAGTGTTGTTTTTACAAATAAACTGGCAGATATAAAATATCCTACTGAAGCAAGTGAAGAGTTGTGGGGCAAATTTTGAACCGAGTGGTGAAGAATACAGAAGAACTGCAAGTCAAGGATGATCGTATGCACAGACTTCCTTGTCTAGTCACTCTCCGTCAGTGAAATGAAACCTTAACAGATATTTTTAAAGCTTTGTGAAAAAGCCAGCGGCGTCTGAGGTGCCGAAGTAAAAATAGTGGCCAAGGAAAACCTGGTTGACTATAAAAATTAAAAGCTGACTTCCCTACACCCAAGCTGTTCCTTTTAGCTGGGGCCTACAGTTTAAATTCCACGTGTCACTTCTGAAGGATTAAATGACACCTTAGCAAGGACTTGTTTCACATATTAGGTGCTCAAAGAGAAACATAACTTCCTTTCTGGGATGTGTAATTTTTTTAATCTGCTGCAATAGACTGTTGAAGATAGATGTTTCAAGCCGTGTTTATGGTTTGTTTGCTTTAGCAACTCTGGGTTTTTCTTCCCATTTTGAGCCTTGAGCTGAGCTGTCTACCCAGTCTTGAGGTTGGGCTGAGTCCCCTTTTTTCTGGTATGAGGTGACTACTGCAGAGGCACCGCCCACCTTCCTTTCCTCACAGTTGTAGGAACTACTTCCTTTCTTCTCCATTGACAGTTTGTGGTTGCGAGCGAGTGTGTGTTTCTTTTTTTCCCCTTAACTATATTGTAGTAGATTTAGCCTAAACATCTACCAGGCAATAAGTGGTAACTTGTGAGGCTGAAGATCCTGGAAAATTGTCCTTGGCTCATAGCTCTGGGAGACACACAATTTAAACAAAGTATGACCTGTCCCAATGAACGAGGTTTTCTAGGGATGATGTGAATCTAGGGGTTGGCCAACAGGCCACTCAGTAGCATGTCCAAAATTAAGGTACATTCAGTGCCTTGAAGGGAAAATGTTATCTATGTAGGCACAGTATAACTTCTTTTACTTAGGGGGATTCATCAGCATGACCCTAACGAATCAGGTACGTACTGGAAATATCAGAGCAAGAAAAATCTTAAGAAATTACACAATTCTAGCCATTTTCCTCAGCTTTAACTGCATTTGGAATCCAATACTTCAGAGAGATAAAGTCTCCCTTGTGCTTATCTCTGTCCCTAAGAGCAGAATCCTCAAGCTTTCAAAAGGAACATGGCTTTCTGAGAATGAGACTTTTGAAATGTGCAACTGTAGTTCTGCTTTCTTGGTAGTTTGAGGCAGCAAAGTGGTGATTACGGATTATTTTATAGGAACTTGGTGACATGATTAGTTTTAGGGAAATTCCTAAGAATTTATCATGTTCATCTTTTATGGGTGGCACTAGTGGAAAATGCAAAAGTCCCTTTGGCTTTTCTTCAGGATTTTCTTCATTTAAACTTAGTAGGGTTTAAATGACCACGTTGTATATGCTGAGAGAGGTATGTAAAAGGTAACTAAAGTTCCTTTCTTGACTCCCCAACTTCCCTTCTGTGGGGCCTGACAACCTCAAAGCCACATCAAACTGCTCTAGCTTTTCTTTCTTACAAGACTAGCAGATCATGAGGATATTTGTTCATAGTAGGAGTAGAAGTGAAAAGATCATGTGACAGTTATTAGGACCAGTCTAAAGTCTTCATCTGCTAGATTGTCCCCTGCCAGTCATCTTAGGGCCAACATGATTGCAGTTGTAGAAAGATAGAGAATTTCAGTTCCTATATTTACCTCCTTTTCACTCTAATCGTTTACATACACAAACTGAAGGCATGGAAAAACTTTATTACCTAATACACGTTAGACTCTTTTTGAAAAAGCTGATTTTAACTCATAATGATAACTCACGAATTCACAGATGTTAATCACTTAACAATGAAGAAAGTGGGGACAATTTGATAAAAATAATTAAGATGACCATAAAATACTTCACAGAGGTTACCACGATGTGCTTTGTTTTTGTTTGCTGGTTTATGCACTTCTGACTTTTCACAATGTTTGGATATAAGCATAAATGCTGAGGGTTTTGAAAAATAGAATCTCACCATATCAATTTTACATTTTAAAGTATTTAACAATATGTTATAGATATTTTCAAGTTAATACATATTTACAAATCAGCCTGCCATTAATATTTTTCTAACCATCTTTCTGATAAGATATTTTAAAGTTCATAGAGTAAATCCACAAAAGTTTGATTTCTAGATCACTGATACTCTTAAAAATGATACCCAAGTACCTTTTAAACTTTACAATCCCTTCATCAAAGTTTGTCTCCATACTTGATATACATAAATTAAGATCCTTTTTTTTCTTTTACCAGCTTCATTGTTAGTATATTTTAGTTGTTAGTAATAACAGTGGACTGTTTAGCACTTTTGCTTATTGGATTGGGTTCCTTTTTGTCCTAGTAGTTTAAAACACTTCATTGCTAAAAGAGCAATCTTTTGCCTGCTTACATATATTGCAGGCTTTTTTTCCTAGTCTGTCTTATAACTTTTTGGAGTCTTAAATTTTATGTTCAGGTCTGTCAGTCATTTTCATGACTTCTAAATTTTGTCATATTTAGAAAGGCATGTTATTTTTGAAAATCTATAACCTAGACTTTTGTCAATGATATTTTAATGTGTTTAAATTTCATTTTTTTTTTTTGCATTTAATTTGAAGGAGGACTATAACTTTCCAAGGGATAGCAAACTGGTGTGATAATTCATTGAATAATTATTTTTTTGCATAGACATTAGGAATAGTGTATGAAACAAAATAAGATTTCTATCAGCAAGCCAGGCACCTTTTTTTTTTTTTTTTAAATCAGCTTCTTGCTTTGTAGTTCAGGCTGGTCCTGAGCTCAGCCTTGAACCCACAGCAATCCTCCCGCCTCTGCCTCCCAAGTGCTGGGATTACAGGCGTGAGCCACCATGCCTGGCACTGAGATATGTGGTACTGATTGCTGGTGGGCGTGAGTCTCCATGTCTGGCATAGTTGTATATAGTTACTGGGGGGTGAACCCGGGCCCTTGTGCTTGCAAGGCAGGCGGTGGAACCACTGGGCTAAATCCCCGGCCCCTGGGCAATTTATTTACCTAGAGCCCTCTAATGTACTTTGGTTAAGCAAACTCTGATCCATTTTAAATTTAGTTTTTCATATCAATGTTTTAGTTTTTCTGTTACCTTGTTATTATTGTTATAGTATTACTGTTATTTGATATTAAAACAAATAAAACCCTGTGTTAAATCCCTATACTGTTTCACCCACTGACTTACTTCTTTTTTCCAAGAAATAACACCTGTTAGGTCTTGAGTATTACGCTGCCTCCTGCAGTACATAGAGAGAAGCAAGGCTGAGGTTTCAGGAAGCTTTCTGTAAGAAAGACAGCGATTTTGATGCTGATTATGAAGAAAACTGGGGGGAATGAGGGTAGTGAGGAGGCCACGTGTCATAGTGAGATGAAGGGGTCCCCTCTGAAAGGTGATGGTTGAGCTAAGAAGTGACACTCTGGGAGAAGGAATCAGTCATACAGGAGAGCTGGTAGAGGAGAGCAGGAGAGGAGTTGGAACAGCAGGTGGGATAGTCCTCCAAATGGGAATGTTCCAGAGAGGAAATGAAGCCTAACTCAGTGGGAAGCTGTGGCCAGGGGTTTCGTAGACACTCACAGGACCTGGCAGTAGAATATTTTAAATAAGGAAATGAGGTTTGAGGTTAATTAGTTTTAAATTTTCCCCTCTAGCCGTGCTGTGGTAGAGGACCAGGAAACCCAGGCACTGGGTTTCAGTGGAAACAGAGGTGGGGACCATCAGAGATGATGTAGTTTGATGGGAGGTTTGATGAAGTGGATGTGAGACTTGAAGAGAAAGAGAAACGAAAACATGAATTTAGAGCAGTGGCTTTCATACTGTGGTATACTTTTGGGTTATCAGAAGCTTCTCAAAACGTGGTTGCCCCAGTCCCACTTCATGCTGATTAGATCGGAGTATATAGGACTAGGAACCGAGCATTGAAACAGTGTCAAGCTTTTCAGGAAATTCCGAAAAGGCACAGCCTCGATGGGGAACCCCTGACTGGACTGTGGGTAGCAGCTGAAGCCGTGGATGAATGTGTTCAGGTAGCTGCTTTGAGAAGATGGGAGGACGGGTGGGAGAGGGCGAGACGGGTGGAGTCTCCCTCGAGACCCAGGTTGGGTAAAGGAGTCTGTTCAGGAGAGATATTTGCTGGCGATATAAATGTACAGTTCCTATTAAGTGGAGAGCATTTCAGGTTGTAAGGTTGGACAAGCTCTTCTAGAGCAGAGGGTAGAGATTTGGAGATCTGCGGACCCTGCCCTGACATCTAAAGCAGATGGAGAAGGAGCAGGCAGAAAGGAGGAGCTCACGAGGCGTAGGCAGCCACAGAAGTGGAACTTTCTGGAAGCTGAGAGAAGCAATTTCATCAGTTGCGTCTAGTGCTGTGTAGAGTTCATTGGAATCCACAACAAGAGATGTTTTGATTCTGAGAAGTTTCAGGAGCAGGAGAAATGGAGAGTTGGTGTTTGTGAAGATCCGAGGCACAAAGATACTTTGTGGAGGTTATGTTCTTGTTTGGTAACATGACAATGTAGAAATCTTCTAGATTTAAACATGAGAATGACTGTTTTCTAAGATGTCATACAGTTTCAAATTCAAGAAGCATATTCAAACATATCATTTTTTTTCTTCATTCCTGACTTTTGTAGACTACTACTCCTTAAATAATATGAACTTGAGTCAAGACGGAACACTGGCCAGGGGATCAGTAAAATTGGATTTTTGTATTTTGGGGCAGGTTGCAACCACAAAGCATCCCATTTGCTTCCTTTACAAGATGAATGATTGACACTCAGGTGGAGGCTTTCAAACTGTTGCACACTAGAATTGCTGCAGAGTCCTGGTCACCCTGATCAAATGGGGTAAAGATCAGCAGGTACAAGCCATGAACCGTAGTAGCCCCCATGCTGGTTTGCTTATTTACTCACAAGGCGCTATCACTGAAAATAGTGTGTACGTTTTTCTGGGGCAAAGATCAAGAGCATTCTTTGTGTCCTCACGTGGGTTTTATGACCCCCAAGAAGGTTGAGAATCACTGGTATCTTTAGGTGTCAACAGATGTTTGTGGCCTTGGTTTTATAACTGAAATTGCTCATGGTCATATGATAGCCTTAACCCCAGCAGACATCACATGGTCTTGAGTATCTGGGGAAAGACTGGGTTTTCCGAATAATTGATGGGAGCTTGGATTTACTTCCTCCTGTCTTTTCAGCACAGTATTTGGCTCAGGCTTCTTCCTGAGCCCAGGTTAGCTTTCCGTTCTAGCATCTCCAGCTTTTCTCTAGCGCACTGTGTGAGTGACTTTCATTGATGTAGATCTTGTTTCTGTGCTTACAAATACTGTGGTCTCCCCCCTCCAACATTGGTACTTTGGTCTTCAACAGTGCTATTTATCAAGCTCATAAAAACCAGACCGTGTGCTTCGTATAGTTCAGTTAAAAAAATTTCGTAAAATTTAAGATTGCTTTTATTTATTGAGTGCAATTTCAATATCATGACTGCCCTGAAATTGATAGGTCAGTGTAATTTACACCTTCATTGATTTATGTTACCTAATTGGACTATGTTGTAGTTCTACTTTCTATATCTTGTGTTTTTTAATTTTCTGTCTGACTTCGGTGGTGGTTGTCATCATTTGTGGTGGAATGGCAGTGCCTCCTTTATGTATGGAGTTGTGATTACAGCTTTTAAACTTCCTGTACTAGAAATGCATCTGGTGCTCAGCGTCAGAAAGTCTTGGAAAAGTGTGTGTTAAAGGAGTAAATGTTTTGGTCATGTGATATTTTCCTGTTACTCTTGCTTTTTTTTTTTTTTTAATCCCTTAACTTTGTGTCATCCTTTCAGCACCATTTGATTTTTGTTACAGCAATAAGATATATGTGTATGTGTGTCTGTTGAAGTCCTTCCCCCACCAGGGAAGTAGAGTGAACCTACCTATTAGGAAAAATAGGGCAATAAGAGACTTTCAGAGTTTAGAAAACTTTTACATTTTCATTGAGATACCAGAAATTTTTAACCAAAATATCATTACCAAATTTCAACATTATTTAAACCTAAATTACACTTATGAAAGGGCTGAGAATCTAACTCAGTGGTTCTGGTGCCTGCCTTGCAAGTGCGAGGTCCCAAGTTTGATCCACAGCACCAAAAAACAAAAAACTTTATAAAAAACAGCTATCTCATTGTGCATCTTTATTATTTATATGAAATAGTATTTTTTCTGTATTTTCATCATCCTTACAACTTGGTCACATGCAAGTCATACTGTTCTATATTTTGCCATCACCATTTGACTCCTGGGAACATCTTTAATATTTTAATCCTGCACATTGTGAGAAGAGTTTCAAGTGCTTGTAAATTACTTTAGTGAAATAATTTACTTTAATGAAATAGTTACTTTGGTGAAATAATTCTGGGAGTGTACAGTAGTAAAAGTGATGTAATAGAATGAGTGATCTTGACATTCATTACTTGCTGCTTTTTTTGGTTTTTACTACCTTTTTTTTAAAAAAAAATTATTTTGTTGTCTAAAACTTCTTGATGAGGTTTGTTAGGGTATCGTTAACATCGGTTACTCCTTCTTGAACACCAAGTGGCCACTTAGAGTGGTTGAAGAGATCTGCAGCCAAGATTATCCGAAGCTTCTTGGAGCAGCTGGGCTGCATCAGCCGTTTTCTGTTCCTGAGGCCCAAAGCTCTCTTTGAGTACAGTTCTTTTTTTTTTTTTTTTAGGTTTTTTGAGACAGGGTCTCACTTTGTGGTTCAGGCTGGCCCTGAGCTCAGCCTCAAACTCACATCACAGCAATGCTCCTGCCTCTGCCTCCCGAGTGCTGGGATTACAGGCGTGAGCCACCATGCCCGGCACTGTGGTATGTGGTACTGGTTGCTGCTGGGCGTGAGTCTCCACGCCCAGTATGGTATGTGGTTACCAAGGAATCGAACCCAGGTCTTTGCGCTTGCAAGACAGGCGCCGGAACCACTGAGCTAACTCCCCAGCCCAATTGAGTACAGTTCTTAGCACACTTTATTGTATTTTACCTGTTCATGCCTCTCCTTTCCATGGGACTTGCTCCCAGGAGACAAGAATCTGTCTTCTGAACAGACTTTGGCTCTCAGGGTGTTCATTAAGTATTTGATCAAATGTCCTGTGGTTTCTCTGACTTCGTTCTGGAAACAGACTTTTGCCTTTAGTTCAGCACCTCTCCTACAGAGTCAGGTGTGTGTGGCGGGTCCAGGCCTTCCCACTAGGGCCCTGAGAATTCACACACACGTTTTTGTGTAGTCTGTGCATTTTATTAGATGGAAAGCAGATATGGATCATCAGGATGAATCCTTAGCCGCCCTGGCCCGCTGCGGTGACGGTGGTCTCTGCACTCAGTATGACACAAAGCGCAACCACAGAAGCTACAGGAAGGCTCCGCAGCTCAACTCTGAGGATGCTGCTCTCAGGCACAGTGAAGATACCACCTTCTTCTTCAAAGTGCAGCACTCAGTGCTCCCAGGGAAGGGCTCTCCTCATGTGTCCTGTATGTCCAGACTGGTGGGTTTCTCCTTCCATCTCCCCATAGTCAGCCCTGAATCCATAATGCATTTTACACCACAGTCCAGCATCCACTGAGCGCTTTGCTAATGATGCCTTCCCAACCCTGGACCTCCGGGGACCTTCTCTGGCTTAGGGCTCAGTGCTCACTAAGTCAGCCTGAAGCAAGAGGTGACTGTAGAAGGCTCAAGACAGACCTATTTGTAGTCTTGTCCAACTGGGAACCATTGTGGTAATAATTTTTCTTTTCTACAAGCATTTTCTTTTTTTCAATGTTTTTCTCATAGGTATTTTTAGCTATGTTGTTTGTCTTTAATATGGTAACCATATTATTTTCTGATGTGTCTAATTCTAATACACTTAATTTCGTTTCTGCGTAACCCTTTCATGTTATTAGGTTGTCTTGTGTGTTTGTCTACCTGCCAGTCACTGTATTTGATACATTTCTTGTTAGAGCACCCCAGGTCCTAGGATAAAACTCTGTAGAGGCCACTGTGTATTTGCTGAGAGATGAAGGGTAAGAGCAGACTAGAACCCAAGTAAATTCAGGTTGAGCTCGCTGTGGTAGGATTTGGAACTAGGTCAGTGGGTGTAGCTGATTCGCCCAGGTGTGAGACTCAAAGAGCCGCCTCAGGGCTGTGCTTTCTCAGGATAGGCCCACTTTTTCATCTCTTCTTCCTTAGTAAGGGGATTTGGAACTAATCTGGTTTCCTGAGTAGCCCTGTAAGTTGGGGAAGAGCCACTTTGATTCTGGTTGTTTTCTTGAAAGGCCAATTCTTGGGCACACCCAGCTCAGTGTGAGGGAGAGGTTCTGTCGGGCCTTGGGTGGACCTTGGCTTCAGTCGTTATTCTCCCTTTCCCTTTCCTGATGCCACAGAGTCAAAGTCCAGGACCGTGTGAGTGACAATTGGCTGTTACTTCGCAAGGTGTCCATAGAGAATTGCCTAGAAACCCTTGTTTTCTTTTGTCTCTGCTGTTGTTTAAAGGCTCTTTCATACTCTGTCGGGAAGCATGTATTCTGTCCAATTTTCTTTTATCCTTTCTTCTTCCATCCCTCCTTTCTTTATCCCTCCTTTCTTTGTTTTTTCCCTCCTCTTTCTTTCTCATAGTCTTCCTTCTCCTTTCTAGTAGCATACTTCTGACTCCTCTAGCTAACTCATTCTGGAAAAAAGACCTAAAAAAATCAACTTAGCACTAGAAAATCATTATCAATTGTGTGTAATCATTTAAACAGTCATTCCCTTTTGAGCTTTATTATTCAAGGTTGATAATGGATTATAGGTCAGTAAGGAAATAATGGTCTTTGTATATTTCCTATAAAATACACCCCAGAGGGTTTTTTGTTTTGTTTTGTTTTTTGGGTATCAAACTCAGAACCTTGTGCTTCTTAGGCAGGGAGGCACATCCTTAGTCCCCAAGTCCCCCAGAATAACCTCCAGTTATAAAAAACATTACAAGAAATGAGTAACTTCAATGATGACCTAACTTACTAGGATTTATTCATTACACTTACCACCAAGAAGACATTGTTGGTGGGGAGAACAGAAACCTAACTCAGATTAGCTTAAGCTCCAAAGGTATTTATTAAGTTGAACTGAAGATAGCCCAGATGTGTCCGGGAACTCAGGTACTGTTATTACAGTCAACGACTCTCTCTTGTCTGATTTTCTATGTTGGCGCCAGGCTCTGGCAAGCTCTCCTGTGGTGGTGAGATGGCTTCTAGGAGCTCCAGCTTCACAGCTTGTGTTTGATCTGTTATCTCCTAACTTTGATTTATTCAACAGTAAATTTGGACACAGTATTCCCAATGTGTATACGTTAATTTATAAACGATCATACAACGTTGTCATATATTTTATATATAACATATCTATGTAATGTTATATGTATATTCCATAAGTTATATTAATTATTATATATGTATATTCTGTGTTATGTTAACTGCTAGTAGAATTCAAAGGTTTTGTTTTAAAGATTGAGAATAAACAGAGGTGCTCATGTTTTCTGAAGTGTAGATGTATTTTTTTCCACATCTCATGTTAGAAAGTGGAAAGCCCAGGCGTGGCCTGGCGGTTTTAGCTCCCGTCCTGTCATACTTTTTGACTTACCTTGAATTCTGAGCCTAGAGTCCTTTCAAATAGTAAAAGTACAATTTTACTAGTATTAGGTGACAGATTTTGACTAGAGAAAGGGTATTTTACCTTTTGGGAGCTATTTGTGTTCTGGAATCTTACAATGAGTGACATTTTGCCTACAAAATTTGGGGACAGGATATGATCCCTCCCTCAGTTGTATAATAAATGTGTTTTACTTGTAGAGCAAAGTAACTACATTAGTCTATACTAAAGTTCTATTACTTTATACCTGAAGCATCATGAAGGTGACTTATCTAGTTTTTATCTGTACACACTGACACACAGACACTATTACATATTCGTACCCTGACACATTCAGTCTTACACTCATATATTCTTCCTCTGTCTCTGTCTGTCTCACATAAACACATACATACCATACCATACTCCTTGTAATACTCCAGTGATAAGGCTGTACGTTAAGATGTAGGAATTAACAAGTTTTACAAAATAGAATTCCACTTATATCGCTTCAGAGAATGGCCACTTTGAACAAATTGGGTGAGTATGTGGAAAGGCAGGTGACAGAAGGTCCGGTCTGGAATACTTCTCAGATTTCTAAAAAGAAGAGGAGCTCACTGGCTGCAGAGAGTTGTGTTTTGCAGCAGGCCCCAAATTTGGCCAGACAATGTTAGTCAGGAAGTTTGTGAAGGAAAGCTCTTCAGTGTATTGAAAAATTGATCTTCTGCAGCAGAAACACAATGGCGCAGCTTGATTCTGAGGTGAAAGAAGAACGTTTGAGAGAAGACCTGAAGTTTTACTTCATGAACCCCTGTGAGAAATACCGGGCCAGACATCAGATTCCGTGGAAACTGGGTTTGCAGATTTTGAAGATCCTCATGGTCACCACTCAGGTAACTCACACTATTACTTTTCTCTTCTTATTCTCAGATAAAATTGCTTTTATAACTTCTGTACAGATTCTAACCTGAAGAATCCACACACAAGTTTGTACAACTAAAATCAGAGAGAGAGGAGACTGAAGTTGGGTATAGAAGAGGATCCTGTTTCAGTAAGACCTTGGGGTCTCCTCTCTGCAGGGTAAACACCGCGGGGCAGTGTTGAGGGGACTTCCTGCGTCTGTGTGAGGCCCACAGGCTGGCCACAGCTCCCAGCCCAAAACGACATGTTCTTGATGCTCCTCATCTATATTCAAATACACCTTATTCAAATATGGTTTTGAAGGTAGCCTTTTTTTGTCTTCCAACTCATGGACTGCTTTTCATTTAGCTTTTGAGCATCTGGTACTGAGCCAGTTTGGGAAGAAGCTTCTTTGCAGATAGCTGTGTTTGAAGTTAGCACAGTTGTAAAGATAGTCATGAGGGCATAGCTTGGTGGCGGAACCCTTGCCTAGCATGTGCAGAGCTCTAGCTTTGATCGATAGCACCACAAAACAAACAAACATTTTAAGAGACCTGATTTGGGATCTTTGGCTTTTTGGATAGATAAGCATTCTGACATCAATATAATGTTATGTCTGGAAATTAGAGGAGGTCTCTGCTCTAACTGAAGCTGCACCTTTATTTTGTCTTCATAAAGAGATCTTTCCTTTGAATGCCAGGCCCTCCCAGTTCATTCCACTTTGGGGAAAGCAAATTACTCCAGAAAACACAAGGCTGAGCGGCAGGATGCTGTGGAAACCGATGCTTTCCTCTGCCAGTCTTAACTCTGGCAGCCTGTAAGACAGTTGCGTTGTTAGCTTGGAAGGAAAAAAAATAGATGTCCTCATCTGTCACTTGGTTAATTTTAATTGCCTTCCAATTCTTAGACCAGTTTCCATCTTTATTTGGTTCTGATTCTGTTACCAAAATTCTGCAAACTACCATTGATTTTTTAAAAATCAAAATTACATTTCTTTATGCTTTGTTTTATTCTGAGACAAGATCTTACCAGGCTGATCTTGAAGTCCTAAGCTCAAGCAATACTTCTTCCTTAGCTTCTCAAATACCTAGGCTCACTCCCTCTGTGTGTGTGTGTGTGTGTGTGTGTGTGTGTGTGTGTGTGTGTGTGTGTGTGTGTGTTTGTGTGCGCGCGTGCATGTGCGTGTGCGCATGTGCATACACTCTGTTTTGTGGTACTGAGGGTTGAACCCAGGTCCTTCACACTGAGACATATCCTCAGCCCTTTTTTTAATTTGTAAAACTTTGAGACAGGGATCTCACTAACTCACTAAATTACCCAGATTGGGCTAAACTTGTGATTCTCTAGCCTCCCCAAGCACTGGGATTGCAGGCATATGCCACCACACCAACTCTATTTATATGTTTTGATACCCTCTACCCTATTTCGAGCATAGACTTCTAATCCCAAGTATAAATTAAACGTCTTACTTGCTGAGCACTGAGTCGGGAACACAGTTGTGAAGACATCACATGCCACTGACCTCTGACACTAGCATAGTGTTTGCCATGTGCCAGACACAATAAACATGCTTTTTATGTTAACTCATTTCATTCTCACTGCAACTCTGTGAGCTAGGTTCAGTCAAAATCCCCTTTTTATGGATGAAGAAACTTGAGCAAAAAGAGTTAAGAAATTTGCTTATAACCATTCAGTTAGTGAGTGGCAGAGCTGGGACCGAGCCCGTCTGGCTCTGAGGACTCTGTCCTCCTGCTTGGCCCTGTTCTAGATAGTGTTCTGCTTCAGGGCATGAGAAACAAGGGAAGGGAATGTAACTAGGGTCCTTGCATTAGGTTCCAGTCTCCTGTGAGTCGACGGCACACAGCAAAATAATTAAGTTAGACAGAAATGAGGCTTAGAGAAGAAGCTGAGCTTGGGCCTGATCCATGCCACTCTGGGTAGACAAGACCCCAGACCCCAGCCTGCCACACCTTTTGTTACATACATTCCAAAAGACCTGGGAGGGCAGGGCAGACATCAGCAATAGTCCTAGAGAAGTCATGTCGATGCAGACCACACAGAGCAGGGCAGACAAGGCAATGGAGAAGTTATGTAGATTCTGGTGTAGTTCTGTCCTGAAGCATCACAGCATGTGGGACCACCAGAGTCCTTGTTGCTGTCAGAGGTGAAGGTGCATTAAGTCCAAGGTCTCTGCAGGCAGGCCTGGACACAGTTTTGACCGTGCGATTATTTCTCCCAAACAAGATTGCTTCCAACATCAGTTTGCGCTTAGGGATACAGTTAAGTCCCCTACAGTGAGTTGTGTCTCTCGTCACCTGTCCTTACGCTTCTTACCCACACTCACACCAGTCCATTGCTCTCTGAGCTCTCATCCTGCTCAGAAAGTTCTCGAGAACCCAGAAAGTTCTTTGCCTAGAAGAAAACTTTGAGCCCATGTCCTGGAATTCACAGGTTCCACACTCTTGTTCACTTGCCTTTCAAACAAGTGTTCTCTTTTTTTTCTTTTTGAGACAGGGTCTTGCTTTATAGTTCAGGCTGGCCCTGAGCTCAGCCTCTAGCTCACATCATAGCTATCCTCCTGCCTCTGCCTCCCGAGTGCTGGGATTACAGGCATGAGCCACCATGCCCGGCACTGTGGTATGTGGTACTGGTTGCTGCTGGGCGTGAGTCTCCATGCCCAGTATTGTATGTGGTTACTGGGGATCGAACCCGGGTCCTTGCACTTGCAAGACAGGCACCGGAACCACTGAGCTAAATCCCCAGCCCCTCAAACAAGTTTTCATCGACTGTTTTCTCCACCACCTGCCAGTCAGACCACTCTGGTGATCCCCATCTGTACCCCTGCTTTGAGTCCCGTGAGGGTACTTTGCCCTTGACCTTGCTGGTGCGGTGTGAGGTCTCAGATTCCCATCAGCCTTTCCTGACCACCGTTTATGGTTTTTCTTTATACTTTTTGCTTCTATATCTCAAATTTTACCTTTCATAATAAAGTATAGTTTACTTTTTTTGTGGATATACATACCTGCCCTAATAAAACAGGGAGAGACTCAGGTTTTGTTGGCCTGTAGGATTGTTGATTAAGTTATCTTACTTTGTCTAATTAGAGCAGATTTCTTGACTGCCTCTCCTTCCATCAAGTTTCGTTTTCCTTTCACCTGTTTTTCTGTTTTTTATTTTTCATCATCCTGAAGTCCAGTGAAATGAGTGACATTTTATCAGGCTTGATGAGAAGGGAATTAAAATTCCTGATCTGACTTCTGCAATAATTCATAATCTCAAGGGAGGTGTTTGCATTCCTTGGCTGGTTCTGTTCTTTTCCTCCCATCTTCTTTATCCAAAATTGGGGTTGTATCTTGCTTTTACCTGGTACAGAATGTTTTCTCATAAGTTGAATTCCTAAGGAGGTTTTCAATGTACAACTTTCACCAAAATAATTTAATAATTATTTTTCTGTCTTGAATTGTGTTCTTAGCAAACGTCAGTGTAGTTGCTAGAATGGGGGACATGTTTTCAGTCAGCTGCTGCTTGACGATAAAGTGATGTGATCAGCAGAATTGTGCCTGCTCCTTGCTCTGAATGGAGGACTTGGTTCTTTCATAAGGAAGAAATTTCATAGCTTCTTTCCAGGAATTTTCTGCCTTAGGATGCTTTGGAGACACCAACCCTTCCTTCTCTGATGCTAGGCCACTAGGAAATCTCAGCTTGTTCTGGGGACAACAGAATGGAGAAGCTGTGTTGCTCTTGATGCCAGATCGTCCTGGAAACCATCCAGCGGGGACAGGTGGTTCCAAGCAGAGATCACAACGCTATGTTCTCTTCCTCTTGAATTTGATTTGGTGGCTTAGTTTAAATAAGATTGTGGCTTCAAAGATCAGCAAACGGTAGAACTTTTTTTTTCTTTATTTAGTTTATTTGTATGTTTCAGGAACACATTATGATCACATTCCTCATAGAAAATTTGTACCTGTACATGATACTTCTTCTTTTTTCTTGAGACAAGGTCTCACTTTGTAGTTGAGGCTGGCACTGAGCTCACTATGTAGCCCAGGTTATCCTCAAACTCACAGCAATTCTCCTGCCTCTGCCTCCTGAGTGCTGGGATTATAGGAGTGAGCTACCACGCCCACCCATGATACTTCTCGATTCTTACTTTTCCCATTCCCCTGCCTTCCTTTTAGCTCCCACCCCCTATTTACATAAGTTCTGTTTCTGTTTTTGTATGACACTTTTGAATTAGTTTTTCCATTCCTCATTCAGATTTTTTGCATTTCTGTAGCTTCGTTTTGAATGTAGGAGGAAGGATCCAACCACCCTGTGTCTAATTGGCAGAGCTTCAGTTTAAAAGGCAGTGTGTCCGAATGCTGCGGGACCTAACAGGCTCTGCTGTCAGACTCGCCTAGTGCAGAGTCTGACAATCACTCGGTGTTGAAGCTTTGATAATGTGAGGCTGTGTAGGCATAAAGTGGGATTATATGAACCAGTTTAGTCAGGGCTTGATTCTTTTTTTTTTTTTTATCTTTATTGGTACATTAAATATACACATCATGATTGCACTCCATAATGGGGATTTGTACAGTCGGGGCTTGATTCTTACATTGTGATAGGCATGATTTTATTTCTTGAGCATATACTAGTATGGGCAACTTTTTTTTTTTTGGTCCATATGGGGCTCAGAGTGATAGCTCTCTTGTAAAAAATGAGGAGTTAAATGAAATATAATAACTATAAATTTTTTTGCACTCAATGATAATTGTTATTCAGTCCTGGCAATTTTGCTCACATCGTATCCTGGGCCAAGGGAATCATTCAGTAAACTTTGACTGAGGAACTCAATTTAGCTGGGCTACAGGAAGAGCAAGCTGAGCCAGAAGGTGTGATATTTCCTTCTAAAGTCTTGAAATGATTGTTTGTGTTGGTTCCTTGGCTTACTTTTTTAATTCAAAAAGCAGCGTAACCTTTATCTGGCATCTCCTATGACCACCAGTGGCAGATACATCCTTCAAAGAACCTTTAACCTTCAGTTTCTTGATTTTCCACACAGGTTGAATGATACAGGAGTTATTGTCTAATTAATTTTAATCTAATCTTAATCCTTAAAATAGCTGAGCTTTTAGCAGTTGCTCAATTCTTTGTGTTGGTTTTTGAGGAATGTGACATAATGAGATTGAAATGTCCAAGAGTGCAATCTAAGTACATTATCAAGCAGAAGTTGCTTTTCATAATTCTAAAAAACTAATACTTACTGGATTTTTAATGAGATGTGTTCTGAACAGAACTGTTTGAGCAGAAGGGAGCTATTTGCACCTCATCATGAATAGCTTTGGAGTTAGACCTAGCTCCACTGTAGTTAGGTGGCTTGGGGCAGTTTAACCAGGCTAAATCTCAGCTTCACCTGTGTAAAGTTGGAATCACAGTTGTAACATTGTCATAGAGCAGTTGTGGTGGGAAACGGCATAATGTGCGTAGAGCAGTCGGTACAGTGCTTGACATACAATAATTGCAGAAAGATCGCTATTACTTCTAATGATTTTTTTTTTTTTTTGTACGAAGGATTGAAGTTAGGACCTCGCGGTTGCCAGGCAGGCTCTGTCCAGCCAACCTGCATCCCTGGCCCTTTAATGATTTTGTCCTAAAAAACAAATAAACAAAACCAGACAAAATGGAAAGGTTACAAGTATGAAGCAATAAAAAAATCCTTTATCCCAGTTTACATCTGCTAGTTAGCATTAATTTCATCTGAATTAAAAGTAATGTATGAAAATATCATAATCCTATCTTCATATTATTATATGGAGACATTGTACTGAAGATGTGATGACAGGAAATGAAAAGCCGTCAAGATCATTTAATGAAACCTGCTCATTTCATATATGAGGAAGCAATCAGAAAATATCTTGGTGACTTGGTTGTTATGCAGATGGGTAAACTATCTAGAGGCTCACTGTTTTATAGATATGTGGGAGAGGGCTTCTAGGGGTTTGATTTCACCACCACTGTGTGCGAATGTGTGTATGTAAGAAAGAGTTCAGGGCACCTCTGAGAGTGTACAGTGTAAGAGGGGTTTTCACACAAGAAAGTGTGTATGTGTGTGTGTGTATGTGTGTGTGTGTGAGAGAGAGAGAGAGAAAAGTTTCACCTATGAGAGAATATGTATGTAGTTGTATATGTACCTGTTAGTGTAGTTACTTAGTTTTTCTGTAAATCTTTGGTGCTAACTTTCACCATTTATTAGTTTCCAAGATGAAAACTTTCATTTTTGGTTTATAGAGCTTAACTGTATACTACAGTCCACTGGAATAAGACCAAGCAGGTGTTTTATCAGGAGCAGGTGGGTACTTAGTGACACTGAATGATTTTGACATCATATAGATAAAGTGAGTCCTCTTACTGTTTATTATGACGTGTGTGTGTTTGTGTGTGTGTGTGTGTGTGTGTGTGTATGTGTGCTAGGAACTAAACTCAGGGCCTTGACAGCATTTTAAGTCACTAAATTGCTAATGCTTGACTCAAACTTACAGTCCTCCTGCCTCAGCCTCCCAGAGTGCCCGGATTACAAGTGTGTGCTCCCATGTCAACTTTTTATAAGCTTGATACCACAGGTCTTATAAATAAGAGTTGTTGTAGAACTGGGTTTCTTGAATTCTTTTGATATTGCCTACTAGCTGGAGTAGATATTTATGCAGGCAATTTTCCAAAAGCCACGTATGAACATATATGTGCTTTAAAAAATGTATACAATTTCTAAATAAACTAGTAAACATTGCTTTTTTTTTTTTTTTTTCTGAGACAGGGTCTGACTTTGTAGTTCAAGCTGGTCCTGAATTCAGCGTCAAACTCAGCAATCCTACTGCGTCTGCCTCCCAAGGGGCAAGGATTACAGGCATGAGCCACCATGCCCGGCACTGTGATATGCAGTACTGACTGTTGGTGGGCGTGACCAGCATTGTTATATGTGGTAACTAGGGATTGAACCCAGGACCTTGTGTTTGCAATGCAGGCCCCTGGACCCACTGAGCTAAATCCCCAATGCCCTAGTAAACATGCCTTTTTGCTTGGCTAAGTAATGAATTTTGAAAACAATTAATTTGAAATCCAAACATACGAAAATTGATTGAAATTTAACTGATACAGATACTTAAAGGCCACTAGAGTTATCAGCCATTGAGATGGTAATTTCTTGCAGTTTTAGGGGAAAAAGGAATTTCCTTGTATTCTGTGAGGGTTTCATATTTATATCAGTGCAAATAAACTGGCAGTAGACAGTAGAAGGAGAAATATTGCACATGTTCATTACATTCATGTGTTGCAAAATTTCAACAGACAGGAGAGGCCAGTGGGAATCAGGAGGATTTATTTAAGGTGTACAATGAACCAGTAAACTCCCCAGCACAATGAACTTGAGTCCAAAGGAAGAACACTAAACAAAGAAAAGTCCTAGCTTTTATACATTTTGTCGAAGGGGGTGATTTTCCTAGGGATGTAGCAAGTGAGTTTACCAGAACAGGTCAAGGGCAAACAGTTCTGTAATTTTGTCTTGAAAGAAGGCAGTGTCTTATGAATCAGATAAGAACAAGATGATATAAACTTAGTTTACAGAACATTAATTGCAAATTTTATCTGTACCAGAAAATTGGTTTTAGCTGTAGGGGGTGGGAGGGTGGTCTGAGGCAAGGGAAACTGTCCAAGAACTTGTTTTTCATTTTCTTTAAGTTCTACTTCACATGGAGTATTGAAAGGATGAAAAGTAAATATCCCATAACCCAATGAGATTTAAGAGCTTACTTAGCCGCTTTGTAAGGGAAAGGGCAATGGGGGAGGTAGACTCTTTTACAGGAAGAGTAAGTGCAATGGTTAACTTTGGTTGTAAACTTGCTTGGATTGAGGAATTTTCCTAGAATCAGAAAGCACACAGTTGGGCGTATCTGGCAGGTGTTTCTGGAGCAGGCTGGTGTGTGGGCCAGTGGACTGGAGGGGACGATCTGCCTGAGGGTGGGCGGCACTGTCTATTAGGCCGTGGGCCTGAATGTAAGAAAAAGTGAAAGAGGGGGAAAATTAGCTGTCTTTGCTGGACTCTTTCCTAGTGGGTGTGTTTTTTTCTGCTGCTGTCCCTGTAGATGTCAGACTCCAGCTTCTTCAGCCTTTGAACATGAAATTGTATCCCAGCTTTCCAGGGAACTTGCAGGTTCTCGGTCTCAGACTGGGAGTCTTCTCTCTTGAGAGTGACTCTTCTCTGTGTGATGAGATTATAGGGAAAGGGCTCATAACAATTCTGTTCAATCTGGAAGAATTGTCTTTAGGTAAGGGAACTGCAGAGAAAGTCCCTCAGTGCCTCATTAGTGATAAGGGAAAGCAGAGGCTTAGCAGCAACTACTCAGGTCGCTTCTTTAGTTCAAGGTTTCAGTGGGTCCAACTGTCATACTTTGGGGTATTGTTTTCTGAGCCCCGACACAATTTTATGTTACATAAATTGCTGACATAGCTCAGAGAGGTTATTCTTTTGTGGAACTTACATTTGGAGAGTATCGTTATTAGTATAAAGCAAAGAATGGAGATTTCTGTTCTGATGGTTAGAGGTGAAAGTTAGTGAAAATCACAAGGTGCTTCCTCCCCTGGTAAAGTTCATTTTCCCATTTGATCTTCCTTTCTAGCTTGTTCGTTTTGGTTTAGGTAACCAGTTGGTGGTGGCTTTCAAAGAAGACAACACTGTGGCTTTTAAGCACTTGTTTTTGAAGGACTACTCTGGCACAGATGAAGATGACTACAGCTGCAGTGTTTATACCCAGGAGGATGCCTATGAAAGCATCTTTTTTGCTATTAATCAGGCAAGTGTCTCGTGAATAATCCATATTTTAGGAACATATTGATACTTGGGAGGATTGTCTTTGCAAAGGAATAAAAGTTATATGTATATTAAAATATCCTAAGGTAAAGTTTGCATGGTCTACCAAAATATTTATTGCTATTTCTGGAGCTAAATAATAATTTGCCTATTTTGAATTTTTCTATAAGATTTATTTTTAAAATTTATTCCTTTCAAGAGATTTTTAGTCTCAGAAGTTTTGATAAGTGTTTGAAACACAACCTAAGAGTCTATGGTTGTTTCAGTTTTCATGTCTTAGCAGGGATAGTCCTAGCTGGATTTTCAGAATATAAATATAACTGTAGCTAGACAGGTATAAGAAAGTAGAGTGGTAGACCTAAAGTAAACATTTAGAAAAGAGAAACTGCTCTTGATCTTCTCTTTCATTCATTCAATAAATATTAAGAACCCCTAGTATGCAACAAGTACAGTTTAAGACCTTTTGGGCCATAGCAGTGAACGAAAATAGGAAAATACTTTTCCCTCTTGAGGGGAGAATGAGACAAATGAAGTGTGATGTAGAGTGTTGAATCTCAGTTCTCTAAAACTAGTACCTAGAGAACATGGTTAAGCAAAGCTGGGTCCCTCGCTCACAGCAGAAAGGAAGATGCAGCCCTGAAAACCCTCCCTGTGGTGCATTGAGTGGGTGGGGACTCTGCAGTGTTGGGGAAACTTGTTTAGAATTGGGTAAGGATCATGGTATAATAGTGTAAGATTGGTAGACATTGCAAAGAAAGGGTTGGGGGAGCAATCTCAAAGAGAAATGGAACTGTAATCAGACTAAATCTTCAAACTGTTATCCATTTACAGGAGTTTTTAAAAAAATGTCCCTTAGTCATAGAGAAAAATACCCGACATCCACAATTTGAAGGAGGAAAGTTTTTATTTTGGTTTTTAGAGGATTTAGTCCTTCATTGACTCCAGGGCAGCAAGAGTATAATTAGAGGGTCTGGTGGAAGAGAGCTGCTCACATCATGGTGAGAAGGAAGCTGAAAGAAAGATGTTGGAGAGGGGTTCACCCATCCAGGTGATGGCTCCGGTGACCTACTTCCTAAGTGAATCGTGATCTCTGACCTCTTCTGTGAATGATTCCACTTATAAAGCTCCAACCCCGAATTCATAAGCATTTTGAGGACCTTCTAGATCTAAACCATAATATTCCTAAAATAAACAATGTGGTTAGGTGCAACTTCTGTGTTCTGAAGCATAAGTTGCCTGGAACAATACAGTCATACGAATAAAGATGGGGCTATCGAAGCTTTTTTAGTGCCAAAGCCAAACAGTACCGTGGTATGTGTTTGGTTTATTTGGGTCCTTAGTGCCGTGTTTCAAAGTGATAACTGTTGAGGAATTAAGCAAAGAAGAGGGTGGGGAGTGTCTGGGCATGGAATGATGTTGTAACTTTGGGGGTGGAGACGAGAAGCTTTGGGCATAGTAAGGGCAGAGAGATGAGATGGAAGCTTGGCCTCTGCCCTGAGGGAGATGACAGCTGTCTGTGGTATGTTTGCTTCTGTTGAGTGTCTGTGATACGTTCCAGCGCAACCTAAGAAAACGGCTTTGGTATTTAAATGGGAAAGTGCTGCTGAGAGGCATGAGGTGAATGAGACAACATAGCAAAAAGTGCACTCAATACGCGTGACTGATGGTCCTATTTTCAAAGGCTTGTGCTTTTCTTTGGCTCCCTTTAAAAACAGTATCATCGATTGAAGAACATCTCCCTGGCGACTCTTGATTATGGAGAAAATGAAGACCACAAAATCGGCTTAAAAGTCTGCAAGCAGCATTATAAGACAGGGACCCTGCTGTCTTCTAATGAGACCCTGAACCTTGACAGCGATGTTGAGAGAGGTAATGCAAAGGTCATTTCCTTGTAGGCCTTTGTCATCTTCTGCAGTAGGAATGAAGGGCCCCAGCAAATGGAATAGAACAACTTTACCTTTGTGAGTGAGTCTGATCTAGGCTGCCCCTTTCTCATTTGCCTGCAGAGGACTTTGGCTCAGGAAACTGTCCACCCTGACAGACGGGACAGCTCACGTGCGTCTCTTTGTTGTAACTCAGGAGTATTGGTTTTGGGATAAATGCACAGGTGTTTTGGGCTTTCGGGTTTTTTTTCTCTCCAGACAGTATATAGGTTGTGTATATCAAATGAAATAATGTATGTAAAAATGCCTGGCTCACTGATTTTTACAACTTACAAAATATACATGGTCTTCAAAGGCCAATTGTGGTTAATAGCTAACTTTCTCCTTTAGAAGATCCTTTGGCAGAAAGTTAGCAGTGACACACTAGTGTGATTTGTGCTACTCTGTTAGGAGTGGAGAAGAACATCGTGTGTAAGTGGGAAGACCTTGCGGGTTGAGTTGTTCAGCAGGCCTCTGGTGGACGGTCACTGTGCTTGGCCACTCACTCCTTCCTGTCCAGAAGTTAGTCAGTCCCTCAAGCAGCTCAGGAGTCAGAGTCCGGGTATCAGTTAACACGTGGAGTGATTTTTTAGAGAGCATCTTGCAGTTCATTTGGCCATATTTCTAAAAGCCCAGCTTTAAGATGTGTTGATAATAAGACCAGGGATTTAGCTCAGTGGTTCTGTGCCTGCCTCGTAAATAAAAGGTCCTGAGTTCAATCCCCAGTACTGGAAAATAAATAAAAATTAAAAAAAAAAACCCAAAACTTCTGTCAAGATATGTTGATAACAACATAACAAGCGACCTCTCCCATGCAGCAGAGGTTGATCTCTTCTCTTCAAACTCTCTGTTGAGATTGTCTGTATGGGTGGACTGAGTGTCGGCTCTGCGCTCCAAAACAAGCAGCCCCAGCCCACAGATTCAGAACCTGTAGCCCAGATCGCTGTTTGACTCTTGCTGGAGGACAGTTGCTTTGTTCTGTAGCTGGTGACATTGACATGTCCCTGGATTTACTGTCTGGAGACCTACGTGGTATGGGGGCCTGTGAGGGCCAATCCTGTCTCACTCGTTAGTCAGCCAGCTGCATGCTCAGCTCCCCACCTTGGTGATTCCTTTAAATGAAACAAGGAGAATTTGACAGGTGGGGCTGAAAGCTGGTCCTGTCACCTTCCACTGTATTCAAACCATTGGTCACCTGCTCTTTGACCGCAATTGAATGCACCATGCAACTGTTGTCCAGATATCATTTGCTGTTTTTTTTTAAATTGACTTTTCTTGCAAAACTGGTTAAAGAAATGTGGCCAGTCGCAATCAGTGGGCAGCTAAGATGGACAGGGCTGGAATGCAGGATTTCTTTACTCCCTGACCATTGGTTAATGGTCCCCTTGCTCTTTTCCTGTCTAAGAGAGTATGAAACATGTTTGACTAAGTGGGGGGACTGGTCATTAACTTGACTTTATTTTGAGAATGCTTAAGGAAGTTAATTATATTCTTTAAATTATGAAGTGCAACTTGGAAAAGAAAATCTTTTAATCTTTTAATGAGAAGGTTTAAAGATTTAAAAATAGTTCCTATGTGACTTTAGACCCTGTTTTTTAGACACCTTGGAGGAGACCAGAAGGTGACACGGACAGGATCGAGCTCGGCTTCGCTGCTGTGGCTGAGCGCAGACTGGGTGGAGGTTGTCCGCGATTAGCTACTCAGAGCGTTGGCCTTTTCGATCTTGTCGATAGACTCACCCTTCAGTGTGCTCCGTGAGGTGCTGTGCCTTTATGCCCAACTCTCCTGCTAGGTTCACAGATAGCTGCGCCTCTGACTACGTGCTTCAGGCCAAGTGTTGCCCTGAATTCCTGCCGATGGGCTTTTCCTCCTATTTCTGCCATGCGCACCGAAGCTTCCAGTTCATCCACGCTGAAGGGAGTATATTGAATCCTGTTAAAATTTCTCCCAACACTTAAGGGGGTATTATTTAAATAGAGGTTAAGTATTCCTTATCCAAAAGTTTCAGAACAAAAGTATTTCAGATTTTGGAATAATGTAGAAAAAAAATCTTGAGGATAAGACACAAGTGTAAACATGAGATTCACTTACTTTTTTTGTATGTCTTGCACATAGCCAGAGGGTAATTACATGTAGTGTTTTTAGTGAACCTCCGTTTTGACTGTTATCTATCAAGTGAGATCAGGTGAAGTATTTTCTACTTGTGGAATCAGGCAAATGCTCAACATCTTTTAGTGCTGTAATCCCAGCAGTTGGGTAAGCTAACACAGGAGAATCCCAAGTTTGAGCCCAGCCTGGACAACTTACCAAGACTAAAAAAAAATTTTTTTTTTTTTGAGACAGGGTCTTGCTTTTGTAGTTCAGGTTGGCCCTGAGCTCATCCTTGAACTCACAGCAATGCTTCTGGCCTCTTGCCTCCCAAGTGTGGGGATTTCAGGCGTGAGGCTGCACTGGGCGCCATGGTATGTGGTGCTGATTGCTGGTGGCCATGAGTCTCCATGCCTGGCATAGTATGTGGTTACCAGGATCGAACCCGGGCCCTTGCACTTACAAGGCAGGTGCTGGAACCTCTGAGCTAAAACCCTGGCCCCAAAATAGTTTTAAAATAACAGCCATAAGTGTACCTCCATGTGAAAACCCTGGGTTCACCCTAGTACCAAAATACCAAAATAATAATAATAATAATAATAATAATAGAAAAACTTTCAAATTTCAGAGTATTTTAGATGCCTTATTTTTGCTGAAGATACTCACTTTCGGTGATGTTTTCTATAATAGTTTTGAGTTTCTTACGTTCTTGTTTCTGCGTGCTCTTAGCATGAGACATGGTAACTAACATTGTCCCTTTCCCTCCTGCTATGGGGATGTTTGATCCACGCACCTCCTGAAAGGGTTGTTCCTTTCTTGGCTGGAGTATTCCCCTCTCTAAGTGAGATTTGTGAGTAATGAGACTCTTGTTCTAGGAACCAGTTTGTACTGCTGGATGTTAGATATTTTACTCAGAGTTTTCCCATTCTTTTGTAAAAACAAGATTAATTTTGCTGCCCTCGTGCTGGCGACCTCTGCAGCTGTGGCTGTAGTGTGAGGTCAGCCACACCTCAGGGAGTGCTGATAAGCACTCAGTTGGAGTGGAGCTCTGTAACTACAAGAGAAGCAATACAGAATGGGTAATAAAACACATTGTGTAAGTTTCATTTTATAAAAGATACACAAACAACTGACACCATTCTGTCAGAGGGACAGCACCATCAAAAAAGAAACCACAGGGCCGGGGAGTTAGCTCAGTGGTTCTGGCACCTGCCTTGCAAGCACAAGGGCCCGGGTTCCATTCCAGTAACCACATACAACAATGCCGGGTGTGGAGACTCACGCCCACCAGCAATCAGCACCACATACTACAATGCTGGGCATGGTGGTTTACACCTGTAATTCCAGCACTTAGGGGGCAGAGGCAGGAGGATTGCTGTGAGTTCAAGGGTGAGCTCAGAGCCAACCTAAACTACAAAAGTGAGACCCTCTATATATATTAAAAAAGTTGCCTTTAGACCTGTTTAAAATAGCACGCACCTCAGAGTAAATGAAATACAGGAGAAAACGTCCTTAGGTGTGTCTGGCCCATAGATCCTAAGTGCGTTAGTTCCTTCAGAGAGGAGTCCACCCTCGATTTGTTTACATTATTTAGTCTTTTAGTTCCTTTTAGAATAAGGACACTAGCGGGAGAAAGGCTTCGGTAGCACCATGGCTGTCCTTGCCAGTTGAGGACACGGCCGCTTGGTCATGCGAGAGGACTGTGCTGAGGCCTGTCACAGTCTGGGCCAGTCGTGGCCACTCTAACCCCAGCAGTGAGGGCTCCCTGTGGCTCTCAGGCACCTTCCTGGGGCTGCTGCTTTGTGCATCTGCGTGAGAGCTCTGGTCATTTCTGCACTTCACACTCTTCACGGATTTGATTCTTTCCAACTCAGGTTTTGTTTTAGGCTCTCGGGGATGTTAGGGACTGAACTCAGGCCATGACACTTGCCAGGCAAACGCTGTGCCCCAGCTCCTCCTACCAAAGACTCCGCTTGTCCAGAGACCTCTCTGGGACTCGAGTTACCACAGTTTCCTGTGAACATCACCCACCACCCCCCGGCTTCTGGCCTTCTATACATAGTGGAGACATCTTTGTTGCCAGGATCACTTCCTTCTGGAAGCCGTCAAGAGTCCTGCCTCGGCTTTCTTTCCTGGCTGCACTCCACTGTGTCTCGGCCTCCTGCATCCATGTTCGTGCCCCTGCAGAGGCTTCCTCTGGTCCAACACCTTGTCTTCGGCCTCCACATCTCTGAAGCTTCTTGCAAGCTTCTGTCCCCACTTTGTGCCATGTTACAGAGGAGCAGAGAGCAGGCCACAGTGAAGGCCTCACCTGTGTGCACCTGTCTGCCTCTTCCAGTCTCTGAGCAGTGGCCACCTAGACTCACGCCTCTGCCCTGCGCTTCCTCCGGAGCCCCAGGCTCCTCAGTGCTGGACACCACCACTGCGAATGTCTGGTGGAACTGTGTACCTGCCAAGCCCCAAACACAAGGAGCATCTGGAGCCTTCCCACCTCCCTACCTTCCCCGGGCCTAGTCTGTATCTTCCTTACACTTCCTCATCCTGGAAAATGATCGGGTCATTTCCGTATCATGCACTGATATCTCCAGCTGCTCAAGATCCGTGACTGAGTTAGTCGGTTGCCCCCTTTCCCTGGTCTCCTGCCTCTGGTCAGATCTTTCCTACACCTGCTCTGGCCCACAACAGTGAGTGACACTGGTAAAACATGTAAGTTGAGTCATGTCACTTCAAAATTATTAGTGTTTCCTATTCCATGTAGAGCAAAGTCTGCCCTTGTCCCAGGATCCGGTCGCCTACTGCCTTTCCAAGCTCCTATGGCTCAGTCCTCCATTCTGCTTTCTTCCTGGCCTTAGAACAAGCCGGCCTCTTTCTTATCTGCCTTCCTGACGGCTTGAGTTGTTTCTGCCTAGAGCACTTGCCCAGGCCTGTACATACCTGTACCTTTTTCTTTAAGAAAAAAGTTAACAAAACCATTACATTTTGCCGATCATTCCCCGATCAGCTAGCTGTCTTTGAGCAGGGCTATCCAGTGAGTCATGGTCTGTTTTTGTGGAGTTAGCTTTTTAAAAACTGTATTGTTTATTTCTTCCTGGAATATGAGTTCCGTGAGGGCTGTCACCATAGCTGACTTATTCATGGCTTTATTTTAGTGTCTAGGACACTGCTGGGTTTTCAGCAACTATCTAATGATTGAATGGGTCAGGGCGCCTGAATCCTGGATGTTCTTCTAAAATCTGTGCTTAGGGATTGGCCTAAGGGAGCTCAGGATCTGGAACCAAGAATTGTACTTTAAGTGGATACTTTCAGGTTAAGGGAACAGCTGAAGTTGGAGCAGGACACTGGGGAAGAGAGAGCCATTGAGTCCCCAGGACTGTCAAAGACCTGCTGAGAGCCAGGTGCTGTACTAGACCCTGATCTGTCCATGTAAACATAGCACAGGAGGCACAGCCTGCGGGAGCCGAGTTCACACCATCCCGTCACCTGGGCTCTGTGGCACTGACGGGCATTAGCTCCAGGCCAACATGCAAAGCCTGGGTGGTGGGTGCTGCACTGAGAAGACGATTTTGATGGGAGACTGTCAATATTGTTTTTGCAGAATTCATGGATTATCGTTTGTTGTTACTTATATGCAATCAGAGTTTCTGTCTTTTCTTTTTGATTTTGAAGATGTGTCAGACTTAACAGAGAAGGTAAAAAATATCCTCATGAATACCCTATGTACTCTTCCTGCAGATTTTCCAAACACTAACCTTCTATTGCATTTGCTTTCTCATGTTTCTGTGTGTAAATATTTCTTCTGAAGATGCAGACATACTGGCTCTTCACCCCTAAGCACTCCGGTGAGCATTTTCTCCAAACACACACGTTCCCTCGTGACCACAGTCCACTGCTCGGAATGAGGAGTGAATGTCCAGGCCAGCCTGGAATCCAGAACCCCACCGCGTTGCATCAGTGTCTCCATGTCCTTGTAGCCAAAGGACCTCTTGCTTTGAGAGACCAAGTCTTTTAGTTTCTTTTAATCAGGAGCAAAATAAAGTTGCTTGGATTTTGTTCTTTTATGATTCTGACCTTTTCTTTCTCCTTCCCTTTCTCTTTGTTCTTGAGGTACTGGGGATTGAACTCAGGGTTTCGGGATTGCTAGGCAATGCTCTGCCATGGAGTCACCTCACCCACATTTTTTATGTTTTGTTATTTTGAGATAGGTGTCTTGCTAAGGTTCTCAGGTTGACCTCAGACTTGCCAGTGGCTGGAATCGCGGTATGTGCCACCATACCAGGCTGCCCTTGATGTTTTAAAGAGCAGAACCTCCCTCCCTTCCAAGATTCCTGTTTTTCACCACTCTCCTAAGGTTGTACCGTGGGGCAGGAGTCCCACAAGTGATGGGTCCTCAGTGCTGTCACCAAGGCACGTGGAGTCTGTTCATTTTGTGATCGGTGCCGTTCATGTGGTCAGGGCATTGGTACGAGATCTGCCAGGTTCTCTATTAGAAAGTGTCTGTTCTTCCTGGTGAGTAAATACACTCGGGGGAGATAGCTTCCAGCCTTGTACGCATTCTGCTTCTCATCACATCTGTCTGCAGGGCTCAGCATTTGATTCTTGCCTGAAATGATCCCTGCTTTTTCTCCCGATGCCCTAGACTGTGTTGTCTTAGACCTCCAGACCCTCTCCGAGAGCTCTCAGGCCTGGAAGCAGTCTGCTTTCTTCAGACTGGAGTTTTACCGGTAAGTATGGTTTCAAGTCTCATTTCCTAAGAGACGGGATGGGGGAAGAAGAGTGGTGAAGTCATGCGTGTGATGGCTCACACGTTTTCATATATTTTATTTAGACTCTTACAACTTGAAATCTCCTTTCACCTCAAAGGCATTGATCTCCAGACGATCCATTCCCGAGAGGTACCCGACTGTTACGTCTTTCAGAACACGGCAAGTGTCTTTGTTGTTGGACCGAGCCCTTCTATGTTTCTTCTACTCTTTCTGTAATGAGAGTGTCAGTCACCAGCCTAGACGTGTTAGAGGGATCTGTGTTTGAAACAATTTTAGTGGTGGTTTCTAGTGTCTTTGATCCGGAGACCATTGCTTCTGAATAAACAGCAAGTCCTTTCCAACTTCTGAAGGCCACATTTCGGAGTCAACAAGAGGAGTTTTCAAAGTTGGCTTCGGCTCCTGCTCTCTTACTGTAATAAAAGAAATATTCATGGCCAGGGGTTCAAGAATCTCCATTATCTTCTCTGGCTTTGGAGACGTCTTTGCAAAAGTTGTTGCAGAGATTTCTGACCAAGCTCCGCCAGTCCGTGAAGGAGCCTTTGGTTCTCTTTTGACTTTGGTAGGAGCCATGTGCGGTAGAGGGGTTGTTCATGGAATGTTAGTTCTTTTTACCTTAACTGCACCTTTCTTCCTTCCCTCTGACCTTCCTCACGCTTTCCATATCTTCCTTTCAGGTTTGTTAAAAGGCCAAACTGGAGGCTTGGTTGAGAATTCTATAATCCATCTTTTATCGATTCAGAAGAGGCCTTCATTCAGCACCACATAGTAAATACTTAGGAGTCACTTCTGTGTTCCAGGCATTTGCTGTGTCCTAGCGGTGAACAGCTCAGAGAAGCCCAAACCCTAGTAGAGGGAACAGATGAAAAACTAAAGGAAGAAGGAAGGGAAATGCAGATCGTAAGAGCTGCGACTCCGTCAGTTTTCTGTTGCTGGCACAGAACAGCACAGGCTGTGCGTTTTGTAAGCAGTGGAAGTTCTGGAGACTGGGAAGTCCAAAATCAAGGGGGTCCATTTGGTCACAACCTTCTTGCTGTGTCATAATGTAGCACAAGGCATCCGCGGGTTAGAAAACGAGGGCCACTTACAACAAACCCACTCTCCCCACGGTCTCCGTGGTGATGACGTCACCGCGGTGATGACGTCACCCCAGTGAAGGCGGAGTCCTCGTGACGTGTTCCCCTCTCCTAGCCCCACCTCCCCGGCGCTGCTACCAGAGGACGAAATTTCCAACCTGTCAACTCCTGAGGGAGGCATGCCCTCCATAACCTGCGGTGAGGAAGGGTGTCCCTGGCCGAGGGGTTCACGTTAACCCCCTGGGGTGCTGGGCAGGCAGCACAGGGGCCCTTCCAAGGGCGAGACAGAGGCAGCCTCGGGTCAGGGAGGAACAGGGCCCTGGAGGATGTGGTCATTGAGGACTGTTAGGGCATGGTCAGCAGTTGGGTAAAAAAGAGTTGTGTTACATTTGGGGCTTTTTTTTTGTTTGTTCATTTGGATGTGATATCAGTCAGTGTTTAATAGAGAAGTACTTACTGCATGCCCTACACATCTATGAGGATTCACTAGGTTGACTTACAATGGCCACCCACAGAGTTGGACGGGGAAGAGCGCAGGGTGTGTCTGTGCGCCGCAGACTGAGGGTCTGGAGCACAGAAGTGACTCCTAAGTATTTACTATTTGGTGCTGAATGAAGCCCTCTTCTGAACCGATAAAATATGGATTAAAGGATTCTCAACCACTTGAAGGTCTGGAGCTCACTGCAGGGTCTGTGGAGTCTGGAGAAGGAGCCGATGGCTCTGGGATGGAAGCTGAAGAGAATACAGTGGAAGCCAGAGATGTTGGCCAAGGCGAAGGCCAGGGTGGCAGCTCCAACACAGGCGGATCCACCCTTCATTCCCCTTGATTCGGTTCGGCCAAAGCTGCCCTTGGGTGTGTCTTCCACACCTATGTGTTTGGAATCGCGAAGCCAAGTTAGGCCAACTTCTCTTACTCATGCTGACTCAATCCACCGCCACAGACATGCATCTACTTAGGGTTCCCGAGGCTTGGAGGGAGGGCCGTTTCAGGGGCTGCCCAGCGGACGCAGAGAGCACTCGCCAGCATGAGTGGGGCCTGTCCTAGCTGACAGGATTCAAGATGGAACCATTCTTGAACTCGGTGTGTCTCAGTGATGTTCTCGGATGACACGGAACTCGGCTTGTCTTTAGTGACGCTCAGCGTGGTTGGGTTTGATCATCTACACGTTCAGCCTCTGTTATGAGGACATATTGTTTCTTACTGTGTCCAGTCTAAAAACGACTTGGCATTTATCACTTACAAATTTTAAAGAGGTTCAATAATTGATTAAAGTTCCACAGTTGGGAAGTTTGAGATCACTGAGACATCTGCAATTTGTCCTGCACGCTGTCCTTTCTGAAAGTGTTGTACGTCTCTGTGTGTGTGTGTGTGTGTGTGTGTGTGTGTGTGTGCATACGTGCGCGCATGTGTAGCTCTTGGAACCAACAGGAAAATAATGCCCAGACTGGGGAAATCCTAGAATTTCATACCAGATGACTGTGCTGAAGCAGGGCTTTTAGATTCTACTCCGTGACACAATTCATGTAATCACACTCTCCTGTCAGATTGGAAAATTCTCCTTTTAGTTTCTGGCACTGGTTGGCTATTTCAGTAGATTTAGTAGAACTTGATGTATTCATCCTTGATGCTGTAATTTTTTTGTTCCTAACAGAAAGTTGAGGCTTTTACAGCAGACTGTTTGGAGGTCTGACTTTTCCAAGCAGAGTCGATGTAACAAGTCCTACTTTCTGTTGGGCTGAAACCTCTCAATCTGCTTGTGTCTCCAGATCACCTATGACAATAAAGCTCAGAGTGGCAAAGTCAAAGTCTATTTTGACAGTGAAGCTACCATCGAAGAGTGTAAAGCCTGGAACATCTCCGGATCCCGTGAGTAGACTGTCTACCTGCCCGTCTTCGTGCCCCGCCCCTGCCTGTGGGGTTAGAGGTTGTCTCTTGCCATTTTATTCTGGGATTTCGAGCATTTAAGAGGCTGATCTGGGTGGTGATTGAAGCAAGGCTTCCAGAAAACTATATTCTGAACATTCTGTACAGTGTGTTTCCTAGGTGTGTACTTTTGTTTAATTTCAGCAAATGTGTGTCTCACAGCACACCTTGGAGAGACAGCGTGACTCAGTGATGAGGAAGTCAGGCTTGGAGCCAACTGCCTGGACTTAGATCCTGGTTCTGTTTTCCACGTCTATGATGCTGGAAAATTTCTCACCTTCTGTCTCAGTATCTTCCTCTGCATATTAGGGTAATATCAGCATTTGCCTTCAGAATGTTTGGTATTAAGCCAGTTAATATGTAAAACAAAGTCCTGAGAACTGGAGTTGGTCCATATGAGTTGCTGAGTGAAACCTACACACTTGTAGTGTCAGTCCACAGGAAGCTGAGGAAGGAGGATCTCCATGAGTTCAAGGCCAGCCTGACTACACAGTGAGCCCTTGTTTCGACAAAGAAAGAAGAAAACCCACTTAAGGGGGAAAAGTAAAATAGTGAGGGCGAGTGATCCGTAAATAAAATCTCTAAATGTATTGTGGGACTAGGGAATGGAGAGATACGGAGGACAAACATCGGTAGGGTAGAGGGGGAAATACAATCTAGAAGTGACCTTTGGAGGGGCGTTTTGATCTGAGCCTTGGACAACGGCGAAGATCAAGGCCACAGAGTCCAGACTACAGCCTGTAACAGCAGGTCATTTATCCAGGTGATGTGTAAAAATACCTCCCAATCACAAGCTGCGAATGAGTTGTTAGACCCCATTCTCGGTATGCTGTGAGGGGTTGGAAAGCTGAAACAGCCTGCGTGATTTGGTGAAATCCTGCCTCAACATGTAAAACGGAGAAAGATCGGGGATGTAGCTTAGTGCAGAGGCCCAGGATCCAATCCTTAGAACCACCATAAACCAAAACCGAACCAAAACCAAAGCAAAAAACCCCCAAACTTCCTTTTGACCAGATTATCAGAATGAAATAAGGTAATTTCTGTTTTAAACTATGGGCAATTTGTGGCCTGCTACTGTTCAGTTGTATGTTGAGCCCGATGAGTTTTGAAGTGGTTTTTAATTTTTTAAAAATTTCGGTTTCAGTAGTTTCTCTGAGCAGAATGCAGTTTTGGTTTCTGTTTAAAGTGGCTCTCCTGGTGTAGCAGACAGCATGTGCTGTCACCAATCAGATGTATAGTTTCCATTCATAAAGTACAGCTACTTTATGAAAAAAAAAAAAAAACCCTAACTCTTATTTATATAAAGTATGGTTTGGGATGATCCTTATGAAGAGAACCACCCGCCCAAAGAGCTGTTGGGTCCTGGTTCCAATCTGGCCCAGATACTAGTTCTCGGAACTTTGGCGGTTGCCTTGTCTGGACACAGACGGGGAGCTCTGGCTCCCTCCAGTGGCCAAAGAGGAAAACACAACCCTTGCAGACCTGTGAGCAAAACCTGCTAACCTTCAGGAGTGCCCTTCCTAGCGCGAATGTTTTAGGAAAGCCGACTCCGTCACTGGGAGGATATGAATTTAAAATAAAGTGAAGAGATGGGAAAGACTTAAAAAGCTGAAGTTTGGAAACCAGTCTAGGGAATAAATTTTCCCTTTTTACTTGAAAACTATTTTGGTGAATTGAGATTGCCCGGGCTTTGAGGGAAGCAGAGGGAGAGCTAGGGCGACCCCTGGTGGGCTCCTCATGCTATTGTCACCTGCAGTTCACCTGTGACCTGAAGTTTCAGGCTCCCCAGCCTTTTGTCCTTACTCGCATTATCTAAGAGCAGTATACTCAGGGATGTCACTTTCTCCGTATAAACCTTAACGTCGCCTTTAATGAGTCCCGAGGCCCCTCTCCAAGGGCACTACTGGTCTTCATTGAACCGGATTTCATAATATAGTCACGGTGGGCGAGAGGCTGGGGCACCCCTCGTGGCAGGATGTCCCGGGACAGGCACACGAGCCGTGCTGCGGACCAGTGGGTCATTAGTCTCCGCAGTCTCGGGCCTGGTGGGGAGATGGACATTGAAACTCAGCACTGAGTGTCCCAGGGTGTGGCGGGGCGACCTTGTGAAATGCTCACAGCAGCCCCGTGATGTGGGCTTCGCCACTGCTGTTCTGCCACGTTCTGGAGGAGGGAGCCAAGGAGGGAGCCGAGACTCAGAGCTTGGGCAGCCGCCGCAGGACCCCGGGCTGCGGACCGCAAGCCTGAGCCCCGGAGGGCCCCTCTGGGTTCCTACCGTGCCGGAAGCCGAGGGCAGGGAGGTGGGGGAGCTGCGGGTGTGGCTGGGGACAGGGGACCTTAAGGGAGAGGACGGACAGGAACCTCTTCCTGAGATGGGGGGCTTTAGATGTGAAAGGGGTGCTGGAGACCATCTCAGTTGTGAGTGTGTGTGTGGGGTGTGGGTGTATGTGGGTGTGGGTGTGGGGGGGTGAGTGGAGGGCCCAGCCTGGCACAGTCCCGGAGGTGACTACAGGGAAGGAGGAGGAAGGACCAGGGTGGCCCAGAGCGGGGCAGGTGGGAGCCTGGCAGTGGCGACTTCTGGCTGGCGACCCGAGGCCTGCGCCTGGCGGAGCCTCAGCTTAGCCCACGCGTGTGCACATCCGTCTCAGTGGTTCTGTTACTAGTTTAAAAACGTACAACTCTTCACATCCGGGCATGTTTGACCTTATTGATAGATATTTGCTGTTGTATTTTGACAATCGACAAGACGTTTTTTCGTTTCCGCTTCTTTCCAGCAGCCAGCTTTGCGCGGGACGGTTCTCCAGTCGCACCCTCGCGGAGATGACTGTCCTGCTGACCGTCTTCCTCTGCTTCCTTCTTCAGCTCAGAAGAACACGGAGTCCGTGCTGGTGTTCGACGCGCTTGTCATCTGGGTTTGTCTGGCGTCTCTCGTTCTGTGCAGCAGATCCATTGTCCTCGCCCTGCGGTTGCGGAAGGTCACTACACATTGTCCCTTTCCTGCGGGGTGAAGGATTCTTGGCCTGGGAATGTAGCTCAGTGGCTGTGCCAAGCACAAGTCCTGAATTTGAGCTCAGTTCCAAAAAAAAAAATTCTTCCCTGAAATTCCTGATACCTTTGCCCTCAGGCCTGTTAGGGACTCGTACTCCAGCTCCATCTAAATCACTTTGCTTGTGACATGTATGTGAATTTCTACTGGAGTTGGGGGAGCTAGGAAGTCATTGTGGTACTGTTTGTGAAACAAGGAAATAGTTTATGCTCTGCTTCCTCCATCTGCACTTCCGCTGCCTCGTGTATAGTGCCCATCTTTCCTCCCCCCCAACCTTCTGAAGCTCTCCATCAAGGTCAAGGCTCCCATCTCTGGCCAGCGGAGGGGACAGCCTTGGGAGCACACGCCCTGAGCTGGCCTGCCTGGCCTCGGGTCTGGGTTAGCCTCTCTGTGCCTCAGTTTCCCATCTCCACAATGGGTGAATTGACCCTAAGTCACCGGGGGCTCACTGGCCTGAGGGAGCTGGCCATTTGCCAAGGACTTGGGACACACAGTGTGAGCCACTTGGACAAGAGGCTGGTGGGTTAACATTCGTGTCTGCTGTTCGGTCCTGAGATACACGCTCACTGCCGGGGTAGATGGCAGACAGGGAAAAGTGCACCCCATAATGTCCCCCTGGGAGTGGGAAAAGGTGGTCATTTTATGGACAAAAGCACCATTTTGCACCTGTATTCTCTTCCCAGAGGGCAATGCGGTTTGTATAAAATGCACTGTTAAATATTGCTGCAGAGATTTCTAGCTTTTTTCCTGGAGAAGCACAAGAGACGCGTGTGTGACGCGGACCGGTGGGAGTTCGTCAACGGATGGTACATCCTGGTGATCGTCAGTGACCTGATGACCATCGCCGGGTCCATCTTAAAAATGGAGATCAAGGCCAAGGTGAGGTGGCCGCTCGCAGCGCTTTTCTCTCACGTCTGTCCGGATCCCTTGGCATCTTCACACGGACTGTCCCCAGGAAGGCGAGTCTGGCCCTCGGGTCTCCTCTCACACATGTGGGGGATTTGATACCCCCTGAAGAGAGGAAGGACGCTGGTGTCCACTGGGAAATTTGGCTGCATCATCAGAACAGTAACTAAAGTTAGACAATATTGTTATATGGGTTTTTAAGCTGCAAAAGAAGCATCTGACCGGTACATGAGTCATCTCTCGTGATCATGCATGAGACCAGTTATGAACCTTGGGAGCCCTGGGGACAGGAGTGCCCGTGTCACCCTGCTCACGCCAGCGCCGAGGCCTGGCATGTCCCAGAAATGTGGGATTTCCTCTCCTAACTGGGCCCTGGCTCATCTGGCATTTAACTGTGCTGCTGGCCCGTGTCACCCTGCTCACGCCAGCGCCTCCTGCTTCTTCCTGGCCGCCTCTGGTTCCTGCACGCTGCTCCCCTCCCCCCGGAGACTCCCATGTGTGTCTGGACTCCAGACTTCTGCCCCCAGATCCATCCACTCAGCTGCCTTAGCCACTTTTCCTCTGTCAGCAGCCTTCCTCCCACTGGAGGACGAGGTGGCCTCCCATCAGCCCGCCCAGGGTCCTCCTCACCTGCTGGGTCTCAGCTGTGCCTCCCACTCCTACTCCGGTCTCACCGTCCTCCAGGACAACTTGCACTTCTCAGCCTTGTATCTGTCTTCCGCTTTTGTCCCTGTCTTCCGCCTTTGTCCATTTGCCCGGGGAGCTTTTTCCTGAACATCGTCCAGGCACAGCCCTGCCCAGGAGCTGGCCAGGCGTCGGCCCGCAATCCTGTGTGTGCTCCTCTCCTCACTGGACCTAGCGTTTCTTGTGAGCAGGAGCAGGTTAGGAATCATGCTGAAGTTTGCCTGCACAAGCAGCTGAACAGTATTGCCTGGTCTTTAGCAAATAGGAGTAGCTTATATTTTTTTGTCCAGGTAAATGCAGTTTCAGTTGTAGGGTAGCATTTTGAAAAAAAAAAGTTATTTCACAAATTAAAGTAGTAAAAGGAAATTAGATGCACACGTTTGTTTTCTTCTTTGCCTTTAAAAAGAATTCTTGGCAGCCTCTGGACACAGAGAGCATCCCTGGAATAGTAGCTCTCTGGGAGGCCGAGTCGGGAGAATGGCAAGTTCAAGCCCAGCTTGGAGAACTCAGCAGTGTTGCAAAATTGTGTCACAAAATAAAAGATAAAAGGTCTGGGAGTTTAGCTCAGAGCAAAAGCCCTGATTTGAATCCCCACTACTATGAAACGGGTTAGCACACAACAAAAACCTCTTAGCCTCTCTAGGGAGACAAATAACTCATCCTCTCTGAACCATTTAAAGTAAGTGAAATAAGGTGAGTGCAGTGGAATCCTTTCCTCATCTGTCTTTTTTTTCCCCCTTCCTCAGAATCTCACAAATTATGATCTGTGCAGCATTCTGCTTGGGACGTCTACGCTCCTTGTTTGGGTTGGAGTCATCAGATACCTGGGCTATTTCCAGGCATATAATGTAAGCATTTGGCCCCAGAAAGTACACCGCGTGTGAGATTCGCTTCTTCCTTGGGTTCACATAGCGACCCCCAACCCCACTGTGTTGCTTTCTGTTGTTGGCAGGTGCTCATATTAACAATGCAGGCCTCGCTGCCCAAGGTCCTCCGGTTCTGCGCCTGTGCTGGCATGATTTACCTGGGCTACACATTCTGCGGCTGGATTGTTCTAGGACCGTATCACGAGAAGGTGTGTAGCACTGATTTTTCCTGCTGGACCCCAGAGATTTGGGCCCTTTTCATGGGTTTCCAGCACTACTTTCTCTTTTCTCTAGCGTGCACCCTTGATATAAAGAAGCAGAGAGCCATTCCTCGGTGTTTTTCTTTCCTTTTCCTCTGTGGAATATTAGAGAACATTTAAGATATGAATTGGCAAATAGTTGGAACGCACATGTCAGAGCTGGGACTGTCTTGAGGGGCCACGTGTGCACCCAGATGACCATCAGATACAAATGTTGGGCATAAGATTACTGTAGTCAAAAATAAAATTAATTGAGGAAACTTATTACAAACTCTCTGGTGAAGTGTTAAGATTTTCAGCCAAGGGCTGGGGATTTAACTCACTAGTTCTGGTGTGTATCTTGCAAGCGTAGGGGCCCCGGTTCGATCCCTAGTAACCACATACAATACTGGGCGTGGAGACTCACGCCCAGCAGCAACCAGTACCACATACCACAGTGCCAGGCTTGGTGGCTGACGCCTGTAATCCCAGCACTCAGGAGGCAGAGGCAGGAGAATTGCTGTGATGTGAGTTTGAGGCTGAGCTGTGGGCCAGCCTGAACTACAAAGCGAGACCTTGTCTCAGAAAAAAAAAGGGTTTTCAGCCAAACTAGTTGAGGAGATTGAAGGTAGGTACAGAAGACTTCCAGAAATGGCCGTCCCATTTCTGGTGATAAGGAAAGTATGTCTGTTATAGCAGGCAGTTTTAATAACATTGTCATCTTTATGTCCTAGTAAAGATCAGAATGAGATTGAGATCAGTCAACACAATGATTTCAAGAACATTCAAGTCATGCAAAGGTGTTCTTATTTCAAAATAATGTGTTTGCTTGCCAGAGATTTCAGGAGATGGAATGACCTAGGCAGGTCTTATTTTCAATTTACAGGAGGGAAAGGAATTGTGAAAACCACACGGTTTTTCATCCATGAACCTGTGGCAGTTGGAACAGCAGAAAAAAAAAATGAAAGAACAGCAGCTCACACCTTGCTGCTTGTATGATAAGCATTCTGCTGGATGTTTCTGTCTTCTGTCTCATTTCACGCTCATAACTCCCCATGTTACCTCCAAGAGAAACGAAGTAAAAAATGAGAAAGATTGCTTCCAAGTGTGTGTGACAGTTCCACCCTTGGAGAGAGCTGTTTTGGCCTTGATCGCTACCTTGTCGGAAATAAGTGAGGGAATCTAACTGGCAGACTGCTCAGGAGGCGCGTTCTCCAGGCAGCACCTTCACAGGGTTTTTCCAGATGAAAATGTCTTTCTGAAAGAAAACCCAGTGACCCAGCGCCGAGTCTTTCTTCTCTTAAATCACATTTAATGTATCCATAGCGGAGTACTGTTTGGAATGCCGTATAACTAGCAGCGATGACCTGGTTGACAACAGTAAATCTTAGTCATCTTATTGCCTTTCAAATCCATGTCACTGCCTTGAAGGTGATTCAGAAGTAAAAACTGTCCCTTGACATGTCCCCCAGCTGGAGAGCTCCTCAACACTCAGGAAAATTTACATGTTTCTTCCTCCTTTTCTTAGCTCTAAGAGCTTCTCCACTTCTGTGTCACTAGAGGGCAGTGTCGCACCGCGCGGAGTAAAAGGGAGTCGAAGCGTTTTGGCTTTAATTCGCTGTTTGAATAGCATAATGGTCCTGTCTCCTTGACACACTGTTGCTTCTCTCTCAGGCCCTCATTATTCTGGAAGGTGCTCAGTTAATGTTTCTTGAATTTTACTACATGGCTCTCGTTCCGAAGTGCTATTTGTTATGTGTGGTGCCCAAGTTCTTTATCTCCCCTCTTATGTTTACCCTGTCAGCCAGCTTCCCACCACGGTGTCAAAAGACCTGAGAGAATCAGTCGGCTCTGAGGCAGGAAGTGCGTTTAAGCTCATGGCCTCAGAGCTGTCAGTCCATGGCCGCTTGCCCTCACTGTCTTGGGCCTTCATCAAGTACATCATGGAGAGAGATGTGTTCACTTTGTGGCAACTGGGAAGGAAAGAGGAAGATGAGAGGTTGGGGGTCCCAGTAACCCCTCCAAGGGACACCCCTGGTGACCTAACTTCCTCTCACTAAATGGCAGAGACGAGATTCAAATCCCACTTTGCCTAACCTCAGTGCCCATACTTTGACCAACTCCCTGTAAGCTTTTCTTGCTATTATCTAACTCCAGTCACTGCAAGAGAGCATTTAGTTTGACCCAAAAAACAGGACGGTGAGAAACAAGCAAGCTAATCAGTTTGATGTGTGTATCAGGATCTCTAGTGCAAAATGAGGTCATTTGCTCCGGGAGCCTGACTTTGTTTCCCGGTGTCCAGGTCTATGCTTGACATGGTCCAGGTGAATTGGGACCCTCTGGATATGCACTGCTCAGGAATAACGCAGGATGAGTTCCAAATGGGAGCTGCATGTATACTTTGAAGTCTTCCAGGAGCCACATTAAAAAATAGTGAAGAAACAAATGAAATTGATTTTAATTAATTTTAAAAAATTAAATCTGGTATAATCAAATAGTATTTCAGCATATAAGCAATGTAAAATATTGAGGTCTCCCTCATTCTTTTGGGGGACATTTGAATCTGGTGTCTTGTCTTCACCGCATTCTCCTAGTTGGGTGAGTGTCATGATTCTGATCTACAATGTCCTCCAAATGGCCATGTGCTCAGAGGCTGGGCCTTTATAAGGTGGTGAGACCGTGGGGCACTGTGTTTATCAGAGGCTGACGGGGGACATGCATAGCTGAGTTAATTCAGTGAATGCGCTCACCGGGCAGTGGAATTTCATTCTGGTCTTGGACTTCTGTGCTTTCTGCAGCTTTTATTGCTGCTTCTTTGAATCTGAAATTAGGAAATTTATAAAGCTTGAAAATTTTACTGCCTTCTGTACTTCTCCCCCAATGAATCTGAAGTGTGGCAGTATCTGCTGAGTCAGAGCAATTTCAGTGTCACCCAGAGCCATGGAAAACTGAGCATTATCACAAGCATTTTGTGTATTCCTCTTTAAACTGCAGCAACCTTAAATGTGAAGGTTAATTCTTTCATTAAAACAAAAACACAACAACTCTAAAAAGGAGGTGTCAGGAAAGGGATAATTTGATACTACCGTTTGATTGGTAGCCAAATTCTCCACCTTTTAGCTTCTTGTCCTCCTGTTCAATATCTGATTTCATTGATTCAACTAAGGGGAGCAGAGCGGTGAACAGGGTCCTGCTGCTGTTGGTTCCAGCACTAATGGGCTTTGGCACTGTGCCCTTCGAGATGTCTGTGCCCAGACGGCTGGAGACTAGCTGTTCTCCCAAACCTCATCTTGAATTATTAAACATTACTTTCATGTGGATTTTGCAATTCCAAGAGACTTTTCTTTCTGGGATGGATAAACAATAGTTTTGCACAGTAAGGCCAAAGCATCGAAAACTTGTTGGACAATTTTTATGTTACAGATGGGACACTGCTGACCCTACACGGTACCTTAGTGATTCTAGGCCAGTGGTTTTAGCCAAGTGGCTCTCTTATTTGAAAGAACCATAAGTTAGCTATAATTTTGACCTCAATATTGCCTGAGGTTCTCGCCACCAGCCTTTGAAGCCAACTTTTATATCGTTCTCTGCCATGAGCTATTGCCGGTGATATTTACATCTCAGTCAAAGTTCTTTTTGGCTCAGCCACAAAATTATCATTTGTGAAGTGAATGTTTGGTTTCTCATTGTGGATCCATAGAATCTGTGGGGACATTAATAGAAATATGCATGTTAGTATTTATTAAATGACTACAGAGCAGTAAATCTTGTCAGATTCGTCTAGACTGCGATCTTGGAAGTCAGGCAGAGTGGCTTTCTGTTTCTATTCCCTGTGTCCAGGCTGCTGCACAGGACAAGTCTGTTGAAGAGAAATAGCAGCACCTGCTTTCCAGGGGCTTAGACCTCTCAGGAGCCAAAGCAGTGTCCACCGTGGGTCCTCCTGGCTGGAGACGCAGCGGCATCTGACACTGGGAATGCTCCATTCCGGGGGAGTTTGACCGCCGACCTTGACTGTGGCCCAAAGCCAATGACATGTTTGACCAATCACTTAATTTATTGGGTTTCTGCTCTACCATTTTGCTAGTGTAACATAATTCTTACCTGCACACGGGAAAGAGAGGTGTAACGGTTATGAATAACATGAGGAGATGGATATTGTGTCCGCACTGCTAATAAGAAACTCCACAGCAAGCTAAGAAATAAGGCGGACAGGTACTGAGCGTCTCGCGATGTGCAGTTCTGAAACCTGAAGTACAGAGTGTGAGGACTGATTGAAACCAAATAGAGGAATCGACCAGATTGCAAAAGGGGCTGTGAGAGAGATGCTGCTGTTGGGGCCGTAACTGACACGGGTAGAAACCAACTTGGACTTCAGCTTAAAGGCTAGTGGAGAAAATGGGAAACGTTTATACCGGGAACGGCCTGCCTTACTATTAAATAGTCTGTGTATGACGTGCTCGGTTCCACTGGCTCTTCCTCAGCTCTCCACAGAGAGTGGCTTTAGCCCAGCGCATCAGAATTGTTGCTCAAACCTCGCCCTGTCCTGTGTAGCCATGGGACAAGAAGTGTAAACATGGTTTGCTCTCCAGCTAGGGCGCAGAGAAGCAATTAGAAGAGCATCCCACAGCTGACTCGGAAACTCTTACTGATACAGAGGACGGAGAAGAGGCTTAAAAGACATTAAGTTAGCTCCTGGATGTTGACTTGATTGGATACAACAGAAGTGTAGAGGAGATGAAGAGAATAAATCCCACAAGGAAAAGACATGGCAATGGCCCCGTGATATGGAAGGAGACAGGATGTTAATACCTATGAGGGGGCAACTCAGTGAGACCACAGGCTGAGGAGACTACCTTAGCCGTCTCAGGTTGGATTTTTACTTTGTCTGTGGACACTGCGTGATTCTTACCAAAGAGAAGTGACCTGAAATCCATCTTGGTCGATGTCTGAGTTTTCCTACCTCTTGGACTAGAGGGTGGAGAGTTTGGAAACTTCCTTGGAGGTTTCCGTAACAATTCAGACCTATGTGTGAGTAGAAAGGATGGATCAGAGAAAGATGTCTTAGGGACAGAAAGGCCTTCGAAGAACGAAGGGAGGAAAAGGTTAGTGAATAAGTGTTTTATTACTTTGGAGCAAGCATTTCCCTGGGGGGAGATTGGGATGCATGAAAGATGGGAAATGTGGAAGGGAAGCCCCTTCCCTGGTTAGGTGCTGGGAGGGTTATCTTAGTGCGTCTGAGGCAGGACCACCGTCCCCAGGTGAAGATCCCTCCGAAGACACTCAAGGACCTGAATATCACGAAGCCAGCTGACTTCACGGACACTTGTGCCTGATCCAGGAGGGCGGGATCAGGTTCACAGCTGGGCCGTCACTGGTTTTGTCTATGTCCCTGAACACGACATCATGCTGCCTATTAGGTCCTTACTGCTCTTTGTAATTTTTTTATGTTGCATGAATGTTTAAGCCACTGGCCCCAGACTCCTATTAATTAAGCAACTGGTCTCTGTTTAGCGGATATTGCAGAAGCTTGTCAACCCCCTCAAAGCCAGGCTGGCTGACGTAGAGTCCCAGTGGTGTCCACATCAGCTCAGGAGGACACCTGCAGCCAGATTGCCTCACATCAGCATGTCTGTGTGGCTCCTCACCCTTACCTTGTCCCCATCTGAGGCCGCTCACACGCCCTTGCCTGAGCCCTATCCCGGATGTATGTTCTGCTCTTCTCTGGCCAGGGCTGTTCGGTCTCACTGGGACTCTACAGGTGCCCCATCAAGGCTGTCCCCATTCTCCTGCGTGCTTTCGGTTATTGTGGGAAACACGGCTCAGATCATGTCACTCCTGGAGTTGGAATTTCTGTCCTGAGCCGAATGAAGCCTTGAGAAGGTGCAGTGAGTCCCAGGGCAGGGTGGCGAGATGTCCTCCCCACCCCCTCTCTTAGTTCAGTACCTGCTTCCCCATAGTCACTGGGCACCCACACCTGTCCTGGGGAACCACTTGTGGGCACTGCTTACCCCGCCCCAGCTGGCCCAGCTCTGCTGCAGGCCTCACTCTGTATCATGACCATGTTATCTGCTTGGAAGGACAGGGATCCTTGAAGGCATTAGCCAGGAGTGTTCCACCCTCAGTACTTGCGAGCTGGGCAGCGTTTAGCTTTTAATGTGCTAATGTTAGATGGACCCTGGTTGCAGAGGTTCCAGGAAGCCACTGTCTGACCCTTTCTTATGTTCTAGTTGCTTCCATATGTAGTTGGCTGCAGTTCCTGCAGAAAGTGGTTTGGCAGATCACAGCCCACAGGGTTAGTGGCTCAGCCTGGCATGAGTGCAAGCTTGTAATCGCAGGGAGGCTGTGGCAGGGGGATCACCAGTTCAAGCTCAGCCTGGGCAATTTAATGATTTAGTGAGACATTGTTTCAAAATGAAAAGAAACTTTTTTTTTCTTTAAGACAGGGTCTCACTTTTGTAGTTCAGGCTGGCCCTGAGCTCAGCCTTGAACTCAGCAATCCTCCTGCCTCTGCCTCCCAAGTGCCGGGATTACAGTGGTGAGCCACCACACTCAGCACTATGGTATGTGGTTCTGATGTCTGGTAGGCATGAGGCTGGTCCTGAACTCAGCTTTGAACTTAGCAGTCCTCCTGCCTCTGCCTCCAGAGCACTAGGATTACAGGCTTGAGCCACCATGCCTGGCACTGTGGTATGTGGTTCTGATTGCTGGTGGGCGTGAGTCTCCACACTCGGCTTTGTTGTGTGTGGTTACCAGAATGGAACCCGAACCCTTTCACTTGCAAGGCAAGCACCAGAACCACAGAGCTAAATCCCTGGCCTGAAAAGAAACATTTTTTAAAAAGGCTGGGGTGTAGCTCCATGTAAAGGTCCTGGGTTCAATCTTCAGTATGTGTGTGTGTGGGAGGGGGGGTGAGGGGTTAACAGCTTTTACTCAGTAACAAGAAAAGGCTGTTATGCATGGAAATGTTTCTGACATTGTTCTTTATAATAGCAAATGTAGAATGTCCAGTAGCAGGAAAATAATTAATTTAGGATTTTCAGCAAATGGTCCGTTAGGTAATAAACTCTCTCTAAGTGAGTAATATAAGAAGAAATTTATGTAAAGTAGAAAAAAATCAGGACCCAAATTTGTTGGATGACATGAAGAGAGACACCGAAGGTGCTTGGGAAGGAGCCAAGAGATCACCTCTGTGAGGGCGATTCTGAATATTTTCCTATTCTTGTCAAGCTCTAGCTGTCTTCAAACTTAATAAGTTACTTCTGTGGGCAAAAACAACTCCAGCCTAACAAGCTGACTGCCTCTCTGCTTTGCAGTGTATGCTATTGCCAAGCTAATTTCAATTTCTCTCCTGCAGTTTGAAAATCTGAATGTAGTCTCTGAGTGCCTGTTCTCTCTGGTCAACGGTGACGACATGTTTGCGACTTTTGCTCAAATCCAACAGAAGAGCATCTTGGTGTGGCTGTTCAGCCGGCTGTACTTATATTCCTTCATTAGCCTTTTTATTTACATGATCCTCAGCCTTTTTATTGCACTTATCACAGATTCTTATGACACTATTAAGGTAAGGATCAATATTTGCTGCTAAAACCCATTGCAAATTCTGTATGGGTTGGAACTCAGTGTGTGGTCACACGGGATAGTATAACTTTGTTTAGGCTTTGAGGGTTTTGTAGACAGTAGAACTTTGGATGCTAGAGGCTAATGTTAAGTACAGACTGAAGACCTTGTCCCTGTTACCCAGATTGGAATGAGTGGGTTATAGGTGCTGTGAGAAAGAAACCTGGGAAGAGAAAGGCTGGGTGGAGTCTGGGAGCAAGGCTGCTGCTCATGGCACCGACTGATGGTGCACTGTCTGCGTGGCTGCCTGAAACTGCGAATTAAGACGATACTTCTCCGGGCACTGCCAGGCCTTGTGCTGTGTGGTCCGATCCCTTGTATGCGACAGCTTTCCTTTAAATAACAAAGGCAAAGGCACTGGGGCAGTTTAGCCCCCCACTTTACCTTCCTAAGCCACAGGATGTGTGCTGTCCTGCTAGTCGGGCCCTGTTTAACTAATTCGTAGCTTGAAGCAAGTCTGACTTTTCAGGTGCTGGTGTCTCTGTAGCAGGTGGTTGCACTTGCAAAACCCTGCTGCAGATCGAGGGCCTGAGGCCTGATTGGTGCTTTGGGTCCTGCTCAACCTCACCTAGACTAATGAAGAGGAAAGCTAGGCCCCTGGCATAGTGGGGAGAGAACCATGTGGGGAGATGAGAGTTCAGCCCCTGGCAGGACAATGAAAAGTTTGCCCTTAATAGGCCTGAGGGCAGAAGGGCCTAGAGTCATTGTGTCTGCTTGGAGAGATCTGCTTTCTGTCTCCCTCCACAATCTCCTCCAAAAGTGGAGGGAGTAGAGTCTTGTGCTTTGGCGGTATGTGGATTGGAAGTCTCATGTAGTCTCTGTGCTAGCACTCTAGCCTTAGACTTTGCACGGCTCCCATCATCTCCTTTTGGATACACCCTTCTAAGGGTTTCCAGAACTTTCCTTTGGCTTGTTCTCTGTTCCCATGGTGGCCCTGGCTTGGCTGTTCTGGGACTTGACAGATTGATTGATCATAGTTCATAGCACTTCTTGGATCTGAGCTAGCTCTGTGGGAGAGTTTTTTTTTTTCTTTTTTAGCCAAGGTGAGTTTTGTTTGTTGGCAGGGGGTCATTTCTCATGCTCTGTAAGGTGATGGCTTTGTGTGCTTTTTGAAAGAAATATCAGCAGAATGGGTTTCCTGAAACGGACCTGCAGGGATTCCTGAAGGAATGCAGCCTCAAGGAGGGATACCAGAACGAGCCTTCAGCCGTCCTGTCCCACTTCTGCTGCCCAAGGAGGTTGGTACTGTGTTCCACTCCCCACTCCCAGGGGAATGCCGCTGTTGCCTTAAGGAGGAGTCATTCAAAGATTAATGGCATCTTCAGATTGACTCATTGTGAGAAACAATTCAACTTTCTTTTCTTTCCTCCCACCAAAATTGGCTCTGAAATGAATTATTTCTGAGAAAGCATGGCTGTGTGTGAAGCTACCTGGCGTGATCTATATGCCATTGTGTTATCCAGGACCCCCCTGAGTGGGCACGAATGGTGTCCCTGCATTCAAGGGACTGCACTCTAAGGTGGATGGTCCGGGGAAGAGGGAAGAGCTCTTGTTTTCAGAGGTGGAGCTCTGAGACTGTCCAGAGCGATTTTCTCTTTCCACCGTGTGTGGCTCACATAACTGGGAACAGATTAGGAGTCCCAGGCATCCTTCGTAGCAGACACACAATAGTAGCTGTTCACTTGCTGTTTGTCTAGGTTCTTCAGAAAATGATCTGGACTCAGTGGACGAGATGTACTGTCAGTAGTTTGGGGACTAGAATTGGAGTGGGATGAGGACAGTTTTCTTAACTGAGCCCACATGTGTTTTACTCTCAAGTCAGAGGTAGGAGTTTTTGACTTAGAGTATATCACCCCGATGTTTTTTTGAGAAGAATTCTCTAAATCCAACTCCTCAAGGGAGATGAGAGGATATAATTGCTACTTAAAACCACAGGATGTATTTCTCTGTTAATCAATTTGTACTGCATCTGGGAATTTGAAATGATACGATTGAGCACATCCAAAAACGTCTGGTAAATATGAAGTGAGGTCTTCTGAGAAGAGGTACGTTTTCAAAATCACATTTCATCCTCCCAGAGCATTCAATTATTGCTGTAGAAACTGGGGGAAAGAAAAAGTAATTTTCTTAATAGGCAGTGGCCTCCTAAGAGTCTGTCTGGACAAGGGATGTCTCTCAGAGTCGCCTTTCTGTGATGTAGTTTACTTGAAGAGGGAGAATGTTCATTGGAAAATGCAGTTGTGAATTCTGAAACAACAAATGGATTTTTGGTATCCTTGGTTTGCCTCACAAACATTCCAAGGAGGCTGTTAAATGTTTCCTGGTGCAGCTACCGGGAATAAAGAAAGCTTTTGGGAGTGCACCGGAAGCCATGATAAGGCTGGAACTGAGAGGGGAGAAGGGCGCACCAGGAGCTGGCAGTTACCCTGCGGTGCCCTGATGTTGTACCCTGGAGCTGCATGATAGAAGTTCTGAGAAAAAGAGGACATTAAAGACGCGGAAGTGGGTGTTGTCATGTTGGGGCAAAAGGTAGACCTTGGTGAAGGCAGCGAGAGTGATGTGAGTAGAATCATTAGACCGAAGCTTAGACCTCGTGAGGTGGGAAGGATCCTGCAGACAGGAAGTGAAGGTCAGTGGAAAGGAAATGGATTGTGTCAGGAGCCCGGAAACAAGTAGTGCCTTTGGCTCCATGGAAAACATTACTTTGAGATGCCTAAAGGCCAGGAACAGAAGAGTGAAACAAATGTAGAGAAGGCTTTGAGTGGAGGGCAAGTACTGGAGAAGGACTTCACTGAGGCATTCTGGGTACTCAGAGGTTGAGGTCTGGTCCCCCTTGTCTGGTGACCTTATGGGTGATGCCCCAGCTCTTCCTCCTGTAGGACATGGATGAGGTCACTTTTTCTCAGTACGCAGCCTAGCAAGGCCTGCACATTGGTCCCATGAACTGATGACAGAGCCCCTAACCTGAGCACAGAACACCTGTTTTTTTTTGTGTGTGTGTTTTTGGACCCTGTCACTGATCCAGTGCGTACCGTGACTTCGCCTAAACTTCTTGACTCCTCCGATCTCATCTGGGAGAGGCAGATGGTCTCTTAAACCTTTCCAGGCTTAAAGGGATGTGGTTCTTGGGAGAGACATGCTTGCCAAGCAGGTGTGAATTCAACTTCCTTCTCTGTTATGGTGGAGGAAAACTGGCTCTTACAGCTATTGATGAAGCTTGTCAGTGAAGCTGTGGGAGGGTTCAAAGAGATGGTCAACTGCTCAGTTTGTTTCTGAAACCATCTGCTTAAATCTCAAAAATGTCAGTTGCCCTTCTTAATTCCCTTCCTCTTCCACGTGTTCTTCCATAACGTACATACTGTGTGTGCCTTGGATGTAAAGTATACTCCTATTTCTTGGTAGAGTTTTAAATCCTTGCTTTATTTTCTTTTCTTCCTCTTCCCCCATCTATCATAGGAGAGGAAGTGATGACCACTTGATACTTATTAACTAAAGTTCTTCCCGGAAGATATTCAACCACAAGTGTCCTTATCCAGCTGCAATGCCGATGGCCCTCAGATACCCTGGACTGGCCGTGCTATACCGATTTCTCATTTAGTTGTGGATCAAGAAAGGAGAACAACTAACTGTCAGCTGGCTGACCCTGACTGAAGTTCCAAAGTTACTCTGATAAATTTGAGGAATGAAGAATAGACCACAGGCTGCTGCTGGACATGAGCATAATTGAACCAGGATCATGAAGTTTGCCTTGAGTCTGCTAATTGGTGGCATGAGAATACTGGAAGGAAAATGTCATGTTTCAGAATGTGCAAAACAAAAATGTTTACAATCACATAGTTAAAGATGTGTGTTGATTGTCAGATAATGATTTGTTTTAAAAGAGATTCTTGGATTCAAAGTCTTGTTATTGTGTGATCTGCACAGAAGAGTAGTTGGTGGCAAAAGCCACTTAAAGATCACCCTTACATCAACCAAAAAACTCCTTGCAGTAGACATTTCTCCATCTGTTTCCCTCTGAGTTTTCTTCTGCAGCACATATGAAATGATTGCTGACATAGTCAGTGTGATAATCTGGAAGTAACATTCATTGGTTGTGCCAAATCTTGACTATACATGTGACATGGGACAGTAAGCTACAGCAGCTGCCATTCATCTCAACAACTGATTTCCACTGTGCTGGACACAACTTGCTCAAGCAAGGAAATGTATCTTTTTCCTTAAATAAATTTATTTTTATTATACTCTATTGCATGATTATTATTTTTTAAAATGAGGTGTCACCTAATGTCTACTACTAAAAATTCATATCACATCGGAATTAATGACCTGACCTGGTCTACAAAAAGGATTTCAAATTTTCTTAAAAGCAGTCTACTGCTTTATAGGGTCTACTATAAGGAACTTATTTGACAACCATTTATAATAATGAGAGATTAAAATCACTTCATACATAGATTCACTTTGTACTTGAACTACCTCACGGGTCAACTATCTTAAGTTTATGGATGAAGAGTAGGTTTTGAATTAAGCGGGGCCTTCATCTCAGGGTGTCTATATGTGACATCTCCGGTCTATATGTGATGTGGCCGACCCCCAGGTCTCATGCGCTCATCTGTGGCTCTTGGGTGGAGACCGGACCCTGGAGGCTCATGACACTCTTGCTCTTAGGAGGTGGTATCTGCTCAGAGGAGATGGGTTACTAGGACTCAGCCCTGGATTTAGCCCTTTGCGATTCTCCTTAGATCTCTCCTCGCTGCTTCCTGCCTGCCATGCCATGGACTGTCTCTGCTCTTTAAAGCCCTTCACCATGCTGCCCTGCTCTGGAGCCCTCTGACTGTGGGCTTAAGTCAGATACTGTTTTGGCAATAAGAAGATAATGAAGATGCAGGGCGGTCCCTTCTTTTCCCCAGTTTTGGCTCTGTCTCTGTCCCCTAAGTCTTTGCTCGATTTTTCTTCTATTCTTCTCCCCTTTTGTCTTTAGTCTTTTTCATGTGCCCACACCATCTCTAGCCAGGGAAAATCATCCAGTTAATGCCATTAATATTGTAAGAGAGTAAGTGACTTGTGTGCACAGAGAATATTTTGCTGAAGTTATTTTCATGTTTTTTTTAATACAGATTTTTTAAACTACCAGTGGTTCTAGGCTTTTTAGCTTAACTGCAGAATTAGGTATGTGATTAAATCACTTACTAACCGAGTGTGTCCCCATAGACTTAATTTGATCTCTGCACAAAATTTCCTCTTGCTTAGGCCGTAGCTGTGTGACTGTCATTTGAATAGAAGATTAACGATGATCTTTCATGTTCATGTTATTCTTTTACTGACTTTCATGTTTCCTTTTATTTCTTTTTATTCCAGCTGGAGGAGACGCTTTCAGGAAGAAGTTCTTCTCCAAGGTTACCCTGCATCCTTGGAAACATTGTTTTCTTCCTTTTCAATAATTTTTAAAAGTTGCCAGTTTGTGGCCTGCAGAATTTGTTTGAATTGTTTTAAACAGTTTTTCTTAACTCTGCTAGGAGTTAAGAAAATCTGGGATAAACCAGGTTCTTTCTTTTCCTAGGCCTCCATCTAGGGAGTTCAGCATCAAAGTGAGGCAGTGTGCTCTCTCAGCCCACTTCTTTCATTCTGGAATCTCCACCTTCTTGACTTGCAATCAAACAGTCCAAGGCTGGTGTGATGACTTAAGCTTGTTGACTTCCAGTGGCAGGAAAGAGATGGGTATGAGCCATCCAGACACACTTGAGGTAAAATTCCAGCTTAGCCTGTACAGTTGATGGCCTTTGAAGGGACAAGTCCCTTCCTGCCTATAGTTTATGTGAGGATGATACATCTCAACAAACTGGGGTTGGCATTTAGGTCACAGAAGTCATGCACGGCCCAGCACTAATTTGAAACTAGTGCTACTCTTTTGTTTCAATTCTCTGTCATATTTGTCAGGACTTTCTATGGATGTGCACAACAGTGCAGACATTAAGAACACCGCTGTGCCCTCTGTCTGTTGAGGCTTTTTTCTTTTGCACCTGTATGAGTCTCTTTGGACACGTCACACCGCATGAGTCAGCTTTTTGTTGCTGGAACAAAGTACCTGACATACATAACTTAAAGGAGAAGAAAAGTTTGTTTTGGTTCAGATTCAGAGGATGCAGTCTATCATCAACTCCATGACAGAAACGTGACAGAAAGACATGGAAAAGGAGGCTTCTCATCTCATGGCAGTTGTAAAGAGCTCGAGAAAAGATACACATTTCAAAGTCATGCCGCCCAATAACTGCCTTCCCCTCACTAGTCTCCACCTTCTAACAGCCCATTCAAGTCTGAACTCCTCGAGGTAAGCCATTGATGAGGTTGCACACTCCCAGGCAGTCACCTCACTGCCTCTTAATCCCATCATGTTGACCATCAAGATTAGCCATTATGTACTCCTTGCCTCAACTTCTCCATCTGTAAAATGGAAATTGTGAGAATTAATTGAGTCACAGGTAAAACGCGTAGAATAAGGCACGATTCCTAAGTGCACAGTGAAGATTAGATCTCAGATAGTTTTCTTGCATGATTCACAAATGTGCAAATCCATTTCCCTAAGTCAACCAGGAGAATCTGTAGTTTGCAAGGAACTCACCACATTTTGTGGTGCAGAAGTTCCCGTCCAGGTTTTTCTTGCAGATTATCATCAGTTCAACCTCAAGGCACTCATACTTAGCTATGGAGTAGCAGCAGAAGGAAGAAGCATAAATGCCCGGCCACTAGGGCTCTGCTGTCCCAAGGGAGAGAAAAGGTTACAGAAGTGTACACACTGTCACAACCCTTGTCCTTCACCCTGTGAGACCCTCAGGCCAGGATCTCATTGCCTTAGCTGGCTGCTAGAAGGAACTATAAATTAGTTTGCTTCTCAGCCCAAACTGATTCAGATGGTGAATGAAAACAGGTGAGAGGGGTGTATATTTAGCCAAAGCTCTTCGTTGGATTCAAGTCAGTTGCTGTCCCCAGCTGCTGTTGAGACTTACACTGTCATAATGGCAAGAGGGGTGTACTGAGCCGGTAGAAGGCCAAAGGTGGAGTCATGGGCTTATGAAATGTACAGTAGACCCTCCCTTTTGATCTAGGCATAAATAGCCATGTTCACTCTAGTATCCATTGAGCTTTGTGTAAAGTTTCCAGTATTGGCACTGATGTCTAGGATCCTTGAAGTCATTGGCAAAGCATATTCAATCAATTTCTATCAAGGAAATCCCAATGCCATGTTCTTGTAGTCTCAACAACTTGAAGAATGAAGCAGAGGGATCTCTTGAGTCCAGGAATTCAACCAGGTAATGGGTAGCAGAGTAAGACTTTCATCTCTTAAAAAAATGATATCAGCTGTGTGTTTGTTACTTTCCTCTTGTTGCTGGGACAAAATACTCAGTACCCCAAATTAAAAGGGAAGGGTTTATTTGGCTTACAGTCTATCATCAGCCGGCTCTCGGGCTGGGATGGCAAACAAGCATCACAGAAGAGAAACATGTCTGACATACGGCAGCAAAGACAACAAGAAGATTTAACAGCTTCTTTCTGCCCCTTTTATCTTATTCAGACTATTGGGAATAGGGCGGTGCCAAATGAATCACCCACACATAGTGGTTTAGCTCTCACACAGCCTTCACTCCAGCGTCACACATTCCGGATTCAACCACCTCTTAAGAGGGAAAGTCTTTTGCTGTGCAGAAGCTTTTTAAAAGAATGAGTTCCCATTTGTTGATTTCTTCAGCCAGTTCCTGTGCTATAGAAGTTTTATTCATGAAGTCTTTCCCTAAGCCAATGTCTTTGAGAGTTTTACCTAACCTGTTTCACAACAGGTTTAGAGTGTCTGTTTTAATATTTAGGTCTCTTATCCAGTTTGATTTTAGCTTGGTACATGGTGAAAGAGTTAGATCTAGTTTTAGTCTTTGGCAAGTTAAAGCCCAGTTTTTCCAGCACCATTTGTTAAAGAGGCTATCTTTCCTCCATTGAGGATTTTTGGCTCCTTTGTAATAGATGAGGTGGCTCAGTGTATCTGGAGTAGTTTCTGGATCTTCTAGTCTACTCCATTGATCCTCAGGTTTGTTACTTTGCCAGTACCATACAGTTTTTATCACCATGGCTTTATAGTATAGTTTCAGGTTCAGAGTTGTAATACCCCCCACCATGTCCCTGTTGCTTAGAATTGCTTTTGCTATTCTAGGTCTTTTGTGGTTCCAGATGAAAGTTTGGATTTTTTTTCTCTAGATCTGTGAAATATGCTGCTGAGATTTGAATCGGGATTGCATTGAATGTGTAGAGTAGTTTTGGGAGTATAGCCATTTTGACAATATTGGTTCTTCCTACCCAGGAGCAAGGTATGTCTTTCCATTTTATGATATCATCTTCTATCTCCTTTCTGAAGAGTGCTATAGTTTTCAGAGTAGAGGTCTTTCACCTCCTTTGATAGATTAAAAAGCTTCTGCACAGCAAAGGAAACCACCAACAGAGCAAAAAGGCAATCAACAATGTGGGAAAAAATCTTTACCAGCTGTTCCTCAGACAAAGGGCTAATATCTAGAATATATAAAGAGCTCAAAAAAATCAGCCCACCCAAATTTAAAGACCCAGTTCAAAAATGGGCATCTGAAATGAACAGATATTTTTCAGAGGAAGACGTAAGAGCAGCTAGGAAACATATGAAGAAATGCTCAACATCATTAGTCATTTGAGAGATGAAAACAACAGAGATTTCATCTCACTCCACATAGAATGGCTGCCATTTCAGAATCAGCCAACAGAAATGTTGGCGAGGCTGCGGAGAAGAAGGAACCCTTCTCCACTGTAGGTGGGACTGTAGACTCATACAACCCCTGTGGAGATCAGTTTGGAGACTCCTCAAAAAGCTAGGATTGGAGGTCCTATTTGACCCGGCCATTGCCCTGCTAGGTACATACACAAAACAATTAAAAGACTCATATCACAGTGACGTATGTGCACCCATGTTTATAGCAGCCCAATTTGTGATTGTTACATCTTGGAAACAACCCAAGTATCCATCAACTGGTGACTGTATAAAAAAGCTGTGGTTCTTCTACAGAATGGAGTGTTACTGTGCCATAAAAAATGATAAGTTTGAATCATTTATACTTAAATGGACATACCTTGAGGATATCCTCATAAGTGAAATAAATAGGGCACAGATAGGTACATATCACATCTTTTCTCTGGTATGAGAAAACAAAGATGTAAATGAGTCCTATAATTGTATGTTATATATTATAAAATAGAAAATGCTCAAAGTAAAATAGGGTGAAGGGGGAAAATAATGAGATTATAACAAAAAAGTAAGGAAACAAACTTTATGTATATGGGGGGGGCGGTAGGGTGGGTAGGGCTACGGGAAAAAATGAGAATTAAATTGTGTCTTATACTGGTACAAATCCCCATTATGGAGTGCAATCATGATGCATATATGTAATATACCAATAAAGATTAAAAAAATCAGGGAAAAATTACACACCCTGATTTCTGCTTAGAGTGATATAAATGTCTACAGCAAACAAAGAAACTATTCCTACATGTACTTAGCCAATTGGCACATTTCTGATATATATTCAGGACATGGATATATTTGAAGATATATGGGATTAATTTCTAATAAAGATTTGAAGGACCAAAAAAAAAAAAAGAGGGAAAGTCCCACCTCATCTGCATGAGGCTTTGGGAGGACATGGAAACACAAACCATAACAAGCTGCTATCATAGTCTTGACCACAGAATTGTTTCCTGATAATACAAAGTGTTGTGATGCTCCTAGATACAGTTTCGGGTACCTAAATAGTTTGTATTTGATAGAAGCATATCACTGTAACATTGTATGAATAGATTTCACTTTATTGCCAGTCAGAGCCTCATTTTCTGGACTTCTAAGTACAGTTTTTCCTTTGACATGCAGCTAGATTAAGGTCATTTGCCTCCGAAGCTCAAACATGTTGGCGCAGTTGCCAAATGACCCCAAACTTTGCAGGGAAGCCTTGGGGACGTGGCCCCACAGCGTAGCTATGAGCACTCCTTCCTCAGTTTATAACTACCTGCTTTCTGGTTTGCAGGGCCTATCTGTGAGGGGGAAGTAAGAGAATTATCAAACATTTTTGTTCCTTGGAGAAACAAATAGCACGGGAAAGACTTAAACCAAATATCACAGTAGATATTCAGTTTGTTAGAGAAAGCAATACAACTCATGATGGTTTTACTGAGGGCTCATTTACAGCAAATGCTATTGCAAACCAGCACATGAAGATGCCGGTGATTGTTTCTCCTGCTGTCTGTCTCCCCTAGGGAAATAAGACAAATGAGAAGCACATGAACATTTCACAGCACCTTATCTAACAAGGACAGCAAAACTGACTTCTAAAAGACCCCTGGAAGCTACTGGCTGTATTGAATTGAGGAGACAATTTATTAGCATGATGTATGTTTCTTAGCTTCTAATGATACATAAATTATCCCATGAGCCATGATACATATGGTTTAAAGAGAATTTTAAATGAAAGCCATTTTTTTTTTTTGTAGCAACACTAATTGCCTCACAGCAGTAAATTGCTCACCCCCGCTGCCTGTGGGCAATGGTCATTATTTCTCCTTGAAGCTGAGCAGATTTTCACCCCCCAGAGGAATGTTTGCTCTGACAAAGTGAATTTATAGCTTCACTTGTGAGCTTGCCATGCCAGGTCTACAGAAGGAAAGGGTATTAATAATGCCTTCTGGACTCGGCATCATGTGCTGGTGTCTTTCTGCATGTGTCATCTTCGCCAGTGGAACAGTGGAGTTGGATCTTAGCTCTTGGTTTGCCTTTGGGGAGAAACTCAGAGTGCTGCTATCAATATTTAATTTTCTGGTGCCGGGGATTAAGCTCAGTGGTTCCGGCGCCTGCTTTGCAAGTGCAAGAACCCAGGTTTGATCCCCGGTAACCACATACCACAATGCTAGGCATGGAGACGCAGGCCCACTAGCAGTCATTACCACATACCACAGTGCCGGGCATGGTGGCTCACGCCTATAATCCCAGCACTCGGGAGGCAGAGGCAGGATTGCTGTGAGTTCAAGGCTGAGCTCAGGGCCAGCCTGAACTACAAAAGTGAGATCCTGTCTCAAAAAAAAAAAAAAAATTAATCTTCTCCAGCTGTGGGATATAAAGGACATTGCCCAGGTGCCAAGCAAAGGAAGTGATAAGCATCCTTAATTTTGAAAATACTAAATAATCACATGATGTGTAGGCGGGAAAGGAAAGTGCTACTACAAACTGCCAACTCAACATGTATTTACTAATCTCCAAGGCTATGCGAGGTGCTAAGGATGCAAGGAATAAATGACAGGTCTCTGCATCTAGAGAGAAACAGAGTGAGGTTAGTACAAGGTCAGCCTCTGGTGCTGACGCAGAAGAGAAAGATGATTTCCTTGCCTTACTTAGTGTCTTGTGGACCTAGAAAACACTAGAACTGATACACCTGGAGAATATATTATATTGAACCTGATAGTACTGATGTGGCCGGAGCTAGGAGAGATTGGTTCAAAAGCAACACAGTGGCAAAAGCTTGGACATTTGAGAGAACCTGGTCACTCAGCAAAACTATGCTTCAGAATGGTCAGAATGTAGGTTGTATTTGGGAACAACGATAGAAGACGACTCGAGAAGAGAAAAGGCAGGGCTACAAGGACTGTGTGTTTCTGAGAGGGCTCTGGATCTAGGAGCTACACGAGCAGCAAAAGAGTTGAAGAGACTGATTGAGAAGGGGTGAGAAAAATTTGGAAATCAGTTATGGTGCTGCTGCAGTCTGAAAGAGAAAGGGGCAGGGTATCATCATGCATGAAAGACAAAATCAACCATGGTAATTTGTCTGCAAATTATCTCTAAAGGAATATGCAGGATTGCATATATATAAATATATATATACACATACATATACCTGTCTACACATATTTTTACCTATCTACACATATTTCTCTTTCTCAAAAGACCTTTTTGCTAAATTTCCTGTTGTTTTCTTGAAGGTTCCTGCTTTTGGACTATCCATTGGAAAAAAAGGTCTTTTCCCCTAACTTCTAGTATTGTGAGTTGTATCTGTTAGAGTGAATGTGTTGAAAGCATATTTCTATCATGTGAATATTCCTTCTCATTGTTTTGAGAAAAGAAGCTCATCCAAGGCTTTCTGCTTTTGCAGAGCCCCTCATCTCCCACACACCACATACTCCAAAGTCCTCTGACCTTGGCCAGCAGCAGTTTTGTGTCATGAAGGTGCCAAGCCTGTGGGTGTAACCACAAACGGGGTCAGCCTGACATCTGTCGTTTGAGCTACATGACTGCTCAGGCCCTCTCTGAAGATTCCAACTGCCTGCCTACTGGGACCACTCTAGAGATATTGCAAAGCTTTAGAGCCAAGCACGGCTGCCAGGGAGGGAATATTCGGAGCAAACATAGGAAGACTTGGCTTCAGCCCTCCCTTGGGGACTAAAGCAGCGTTCAGGGCTGTGTACGGAAGGGAGAAAGTGAACTGATGGAGGAACGCTGAGAGAGGGTTGTTTAAGCCTTTGCCTTGTTATGGCTTGTGTCTAGATGTCCCCTAAAGCCTCAGGCGATCATAGGTGGGGCTTTTTCAGAGGTAGCTGAATCTCTATAGAGTATGTGATAGATTCATGGTGCAATGTTAGGATTAAAGATAGGTGATCACCAAATCAGTCCACTGATTGGTTTGGCACTGCCCTAAAGAGACTTGTTCCTTGCTTGCTTTGCTGCCTTCTGCCCGCCATGAGCTGTTTCTCCTCTGCAGTGCTTGTCCACCCTGCCTGGGAACCAGCCAATTACAGACTGAAACCTCTACAAACTGTGTGCTACATAAACCTTTTCTCCTTTGGGGGTATTGGGTATTTTGTCTCAGCAGCAACAACAACAGCAGCAACGACAACAAAATGTAACAAGCCTCTGACTGCCTTGCTCTGGAGAGTGGTAATGAACACATTCATGTTATAAGCTTGATTCCTGTCGGAGGAACTCTGAGGGCCACAAGGCAGGGAGGACTGCAGAGCCTCCACCTCACAAATGAAGAAAGAACAGAGTTCTGGAAATTCTAGTGTCCACCCAGTGTTGATCTGGTCCTTCCCATCTGGTCCTTTGCAGAGATTCTCAGCAGCTCGTGTCCAGACCAATGTCAAAAGTGCCCTCTTCCCTCTCTTCCAAGCTTGCAGGAGATGATCACACGAGAAGCACAGATGGAAAACAACTACACTTCCTTAATGTGTGGAACACGTGGTGCGGGCAGGGATCAGGAAGAGTTTCACAAGGCATTCCTAGTCTTTCCCAGCAGGCCAGGGAGGCAGCCTGGACTTCAGTAATGAGAGAGGGCTTTCTCAGCCGTGTAGGCTGACCATGTAGCAGGGAGCCCACCTTTGCCCATGGGACACAGTGGGCTGCCTTGAAGATGGTTGCAGGGTTAGCCCTCTCCACTATGCTCCCAGGGCCTTGCTGTGGCCATAGAGTGATCCACACCAGCCCAATGACCCTACACAACGAGCAAGATGGAGGGAGAGAAGCCATCATTGTCCACAGCCATTTCTACAGTGCAAGACGTCTCAGCCCTGATCCACTGCCTGGCAAGACTGGGTTCCAACACAAGCCAAACTAACCTATTGCTCATCAATATCTTTTCTCTTGAAGGTCAAGGTCTTAGAAAAGTTCTTAAGGAATCAGACTAATGGATGGAGGAGGGTTTGAGTGAATCAGTGATGATTCTTCTACCAGGTTTGTATCTCCCTTGCACAAACAAATGGCTCTACAGTTCTCCTGGAAAAGATGAGCACAAAGAGAAGGATCATCCTATAAATAAAGGGTTATTGAGGATTGAGTAGCTAAAAAAGTGATGACATGACCACATATCCCTTACACTTTCTCAAGGTTTATGGGGCCCTGACCTTTAGACTGTGCGAAATATTCTGTCAGTGTTCCCACATTTATATCAATGAGGCAAAAAATTTAGATTTATTTTCTCAGTTAAAAATAAGACAACTAAATAGGATAAAATGCATAGATACTGGACTTTGCAAAGAAAGCCCATTTCATAGTAGGCAGCTTGGAGGGTAAGTCACTGAGACAAATGGGTGTAAGTCAAATGAGCCAGTATCATCAGGAAAGTGCTTTAAAAATAAGTACCAGAGTCTGGGATATAGCTCAGTGATTCTGGTGCCTGCCTTGCAAGTGCAAGGCCTGGGTTTGATCCTTGATAACCACATACAACAATGCCAGACATGGAGACTCATGCCCACCAGCAATCAGTACCATGTACCACAATGCTGAGCATGGTGGCTCATGCCTGTAATCTCAGCACTTGGGAGGCAGAGGCAGGAGGACTGCTGTGAGTTTGAGTCTGAGCTCAGAGCCAGCCTGAACTATAAAAAATGTGAGACCCTGTCTTTAAAAAAAAATAATTATAAGTACTCAGATCTTTAGAAACAAATCAATTCTACATACTTAAATGAAAAAAATTTAAAGCCTTTAAAAGGACTAGGGAAAAACACAAGTGAATACTATTTATCTGATTCCAAAGGGCTTTCTGAGTTTAAAGTTGCAAAACCCCAATAAAAATCAAATAGACCTTACTATATAAAGAAACAAATTCAGAAAATTATGCACATAAACAAAATTTAAAAAGCATACTGGGAAAAATAATTATAGTACATGTCACTGGCTTAGTAGCCTTAGAATACTAAGCATCACTGCTAATTCCTAGAGCTGTAGCAAGCCCTGTGTTTTATGTCTTTGTTTTGCATATGTAGCAAAGTTCTTGGTGAGTAGCAGATATTCAACAAATAATACATTTTAAGAAGTTACGACTGGTTGAATTCCTACTATCTACCCATATTGCCACTCATTCTAGTGAACATATAGATTACACATCAGAATTCTATTTCATCAAAAGGAAAAGTGAGTACAAAGTGTGTTATGTATATGTATTAACTCCCCACAAGAAACTTAACCACTATGTATTGAAAACATATACTGATAAAAAAAAAAAACTTGCAAAAAAAAAAAAAAATGATGGTAAAGACTGGCTTCAAACCCAAGATTTCTAACTCCAAAGCCTTTTGCTTCCCTCCCTTTCTACTGTCTGCTTATATAGTGAAGTTGAATGCTTAGCTTACTTAATGAAAAATATGTCTTCCATTTTCAAATAACACCTTGTTAAACAGCAGGCCTCAGACAGTACAAGTGCTAATGGAAAATGATTTTTACCTTTGTTGGGAAACTGAAAGATTTAGGTAAGTTAAGCTCTTCCAAGTCTCAGAATCCTTATCATGTAATACACAGATAATAAAACTGACAGTACAGAGAACCCCAGTAACTTCTCCAAGGTCATATGGTGGGTGAAAACCAGAAAGGGAGTTGGGAAAGCCCATCTGTGGAGCTGGGGAGTTCACAGATTGGTGTAATGTCTAGGAAGTAATGGACATAAGCAAGCACTGAAAAGCATAAACTGGACACATCAGGCAAATGGAGATAAAGTACCAGTTTGTTTTTGTGGATGAATTGTCAAGAGTATGGCAGAGTAGTATTGTGTTGTACCTAAGTTAGTGGATACACCCTGAGACCATAATATTATGTGAAATAAATCAGATAGACCGCTTAAATATCACTTGATTTCTCAAAACATAAAGAACAAAAGATAGGTAATAAACAGGGAGATAGATCTTTGCCAAAGGGAAGAGGACCAAGAGATGGAGGGAAGGTGGAGGTAGGGAGAAGAAAAAGATGAAAAGGGAATTAAGAGGTGTTATGTACGTGTGCCAATTCCCTCTGATGAACGTAATCATCATGTACTGCAAACGTACTTATAAAAATTTCTGAGAAGTACAGTATGAAGGAACTTAGTTGTCTGGGTGTGTCCTTCCTGACCTTTAAATTTCAACAGTTTAAAATTTGTGCTTTTAGTGAGGTCACTTTCCCTTCCACTCCCTCTACAGTAAACCAGTCTGGTGGTTCTGAGTAGTGGATCCAAGTCAATGTGGCCACAATTAGGATCTTATCCAACTGGTGCCTAAAAAGTTACACCCACCGGGGTGGAGTTTTCCGGCATGTGTGATAATGAATCACCGAAGAGTTGAGATTGAAAAAAGATAGTCTCCCCTGAAAACCTGGAGTCAGCACCGCTCTTCTCACACTGGCTGGCCGCCAGGGGAGATGGTGTGGTAGGAGTTTAATACCACTCTGATCATCGTGAAGTCAGCAGTTGTTCATTCGATTTTAAAGAACCTTTTGGAAGATGTTCTTTGTTCTAATTTGTTTTTCTGAACCATTCGAGAGAAGGCAGCACATATTATAAACAAAGTATAATTTAAATAACATAAGGCCTAAAGGGAATGATTTACGAGGCAGTGTTTATTTCCTAAGCTCAAGAATAATCTTTTATTTAATCACAATACTTTGAGAAAAGTCAAGAACTGTAACACTGATATAGGCTTTAATCAAAGCTAGAGCTCATAATCCAGTTTCGATTGTCCAGTAATTCTCTTTATAGCATTCTACTCCTCTCACCACAGGATCAATTCCAGGCTCATTATTAAATTTAGTGGTCATGCCTTTGTAGTCTCCTTCAACCTGGGACAGCCCCTTAGATTTTGTCTTTAATGACACTCACATTTTTGAATAATAATTTTCATAATTTTATATATAATAATAATTTTACATATAACCCCTTCATCTAGTGATGTTGGTGCTTCCTCAGGATTAGATTTGGGTGGCATATTTGTAGCAGGAATAAACAGAAGCACTCTATTACCCTTCTCAGAATATCCTGTCCTGGTTGGTGATGTTTACCTTCCTTGTCCAGTCAGTGCCTGGTCTCATTTCTCCACAGGCATAGTTAGCCGTCATAAAGACACATGGCTCAGATCTCCTGCTTTGAGAAGGGGAACTGATGGACTTGCCCAGCTTCTGAGCTCACATCTGCCAGTGGGGACCAGCTACCTACTGCCTACTCCCAGCCAGTCTGTCAACAACTGTACTAGTGCTGCAATTTTTATCTTTTAAAAAAATTGTCATTTTTATTGTTTGTTTGATTGCTTTTCAAGACTCATGTTATCTACCTCAAGAATTCAGGGTGACCTGGCTCAGAGTAATGATTCAGACCCAGTGAAGCAGGCCACTGCTAGCATAATGGACATGCTTAGCAGAGCTGCAGGACCCATTACTTAGAAAGAATCATTTCTTTGCACAAAGCATCAAAACTAGTTTTATTTCTCTTTGTAGCTCTCAAGTCCTTGGCCAGAAACAGAAAGGTGAGAATTGTTTCCCTGGCCATGATTTGCTTATTTTGGGTAAATATATGAATAACAGCAGTTTTTCTCTTAAAAGTTGGTCAAAGAATACAATCACAAATACTTGAGATTTGACAGGCCTATTCAAGAAATGGAATAAAGCTTTCTAATACTCACAATCCATCATAGGTACATGATTCATAATAAAGATATCTTACATTTCTATTGTACTAAAAGGTTTGCAAAGAGCTTTCACATGTATTATTTAGTTTTATCCTTACAATAGCCCTGTGCTGGGGCAGCTTATATTATTGTCCCTATTTAATATATGAGGTATTTTTTTTTCCACAAACAGAAAAATGAAAGAAAGTGAATTGAAACACCTATGGATTAGAAGAGATATATTAAATCCTGCCATGAGGTATTCAGTTTCTGAAACTACCCACTATTATGCCTGGAAATTTTCATTTTTTAAAATAATATTTAATACAATTGCTGATCCTCTAGAGTTAGCACTTCCAACTTGTAGGGAATTAATTTAAATCTATAAATCTTTTTGCTTTTTGCAATTGGGTTTTGATAAAATAACACAAGTTATGAATATGAATCCTTTTTCTTTGATGTGGCTGAAAATTTTGAGCAGTTTTAAGCTTTTTATATCACCATGGGGTTAGTTATATATATAATATGTATGTATGATATATAACATGTATGTATATATATTATATGTGAGAAAAAGGATCTAGGCTTAATATTTTACATCTGATTCATCTGGAAGGAGGGATAGAAAAGTTCTGTTAATATTTTTTTTCAGTAGGAAAATATTTTTGAAGGATACAGTGGATGTTGCAAGATAATGCTTTTATAGATAAAAATCTAACTTCTCAGCATAGTGACTTCTTGGAGAGTTACTTTTCTTGGATGTGTGGTGACTCCTCTATCTCAAATAATGCTTTTGGCTATAAGGCCTCTTGTTTAGTACACATTTCTTATCAGCTTAATATTAGTACCAGCTGAGTGTATATCTTCATCAGCTGGATTTCATGGATCACTTTCGAATAGCACTTGACTGGATTTGTGTCTCAAATGCTATGTCTCTATTGAAATCCAGTAGTTCATCCTGTTTACATTTATTGTGATTCCTTTTATATATTACTTAGTATTATAATCTTAATTTGTGTTTTCCACAAATCGTGTTTTTTTCTTATTTCTTTCTTTTGCTTTCCTTTTATAGATTAATGAAGTTTTTCTTTATTTCCCCCTTTTAAGACTATTTTAAAAATATTTACTCAAACTTCTAACTTTTTACTTTATGAGAAACTGCTGAATACATTTTCAAAATGTTTGTACCATTTTATATCCTCACAGCCATGACTCCTCGTTGGCTTCTTACACACTTAAGTTTTAGTAATTATAACACATATAATTATGTGTTATGGCAGTTTTAATTTGTGTTCCTCTGATGGCTTTTGATAATCTCTTCATGTGTTTATTAGTCATGCATTTATATTTTTGGGAGTGAAGAGTCCAAGTATTTTTCTCATTTTAAAAATTGGAGTGACTTGTTTTATTATCTATTTGTAAGAGATATTTTGTGTTACACATGCAAGTTATTTACTGAACGCATGGGTAGCACTGGGTGTGGTGGCACATCCTATAATCCCAGCACTTGGAAGGCTGAGCCAGGAGGACGGCCTGTTCAGGGCCATCCTGAACGACATAGCTAGATCTTGTCACAAAACAAAGCAAAACAAAACCAAACACACATATCCAACACATTTTCTTCTAATTTATGGATTATATTTTTATTTTCTTAATGACACACTTCAAAGAACAGAATTTAACTATTTTGAAGTTCAGTTTATTAACTTTCTTCTTTTTATTAGATTTTTTTCTTTTTTTCTATTCATTTTCCCTTTTCTGTTCTTCTCAGAAAAAAAGTCTGAATATCTCACTTTGGTCTTCCATATTTTCTTCAAGAAGGGTTGGATCTTGGCTTCTGTCAATAGGTCAATGATTTATCTCAATATTTCTTAAAAGACTGAACTTGCATTCGTTTTTTCCTGTTTTAAATACCTACTTGTTCTGGCACCAAGTGATAGAAGACTGTGTTTCCTCTCTTAAATTATTTCTTCTCCTGTGCTAAAAATCAACTGACCATTCTGTGGACTTTTCTCTGCCCCACTGAGCTATTTACTGAACCTGCATCACTGTCACACTGTCATCATTACTGTCTTTCTCAGTCTTTGAAATCAGGTGGTAACAATTCTCCAACTTCGATCTTGTTTAAAAGAAGGTTCGTGGCTGTTTCATTTAAATTTAGAATCAACTTGTCAATTTCTATAAAAAGGCCTGGCATTACTGATATTACTATAACATTTTTTAAGAGTTTGAATTGGGAATAATTAAAATCTTAGCACTGTATTAATATGGTAATGCTCCCTGTTTCCTATCTGAATGGATTTTCATTTCATTTAATTGCCTTTGTGCACAGCTAGAATTTCCTTTGGAATGTGAAATAGAAGTGATGAAAATGAACATTCTCATTTTGTTCCTGATCTCAGGGCTGTAGTGTTCAAGATATTACTGTTACGTGTGACTTTAACTGTAGTTCTTCTTAGGTATCCTTTATCAGCTTGAAGAAATTTTCTTCTATTTCCAGTTTGTCCAGTCTTTTCAAATTATATGTGAATATTAACTTGTGTTAAGTACATTTTTTTGATTAAGTGAAATGAGTATATAATTTTTTCCTAATTCTGTTGTGATGAATTTAACTTATTTTTCAAATAATCTTGCATTCATAAGGTAAATCTCTTTTGTTCATGCTGTATTTTCTATTATGTAATTTAGTTTGGTTTACTTTTTTTTTTTTTAAGAGAGGGTTATGTTGCGTAGTTCAGCTTGGCCTGTGACACCACGTCGGGCTGACTTACTAATTTTTTGATACTTTTAAAATAACCATATCAGCTTTTGCTATGAAAACTATGTGGGCCTTGTAAAATAGAGAAGTCTTCTTTCTTCTATTATCACAAAAACATTTCTGCAAGACAAATATTATTTCTTCTTTAAATATTTGTGTGAGCTCAGGAGCTCAGGGCTGGTCTGAGCACCATGGCTCAAACAGACAGACAAACAGAATCCGTTCTTCAATAGATTCCATCAGTAAAGCCATCTGGAACAAGAATTCTGACTGAAGAGATTTTTTATTGTATTTTCAATTTCATCAGCAAGCATAGCGCTAGCCAGATAATCTAGTGCTGCTTCTGCTGGTTTTCATTAGTCATGTCTTTTTGTGCTTTTAATCCAAAGTCTTGTATTCATCAACATAAAGTGTCCTAAAATTATTGTATTACCTTTTAATATGTGTGGGATCTAAGTGATGTCCATCTTTCATTTTTAATCCTTGTGTTTTCTCTTTCTTTCTTGACTGGCTGTTATGGTTTAAATTTTGAATATGCCCCCAAAGTCTCCTGATCAGAGTTGGAACCATTTTAGGTGATTGGACCATGAGGACTCTTTTTACATCGGTGGGTTATTCTACTGATGGATTTGTAATTTGAGGCAGTGAAATCTAGGAAGTGGGGCCAAATTGTAGGAAATGAGTCATGAGGTTGTAATCTCTGGGACTGTAGCCGATGCCTGGTCCTCCTCTCAGGTTCTTGCCCTCACTGGCCTCCTGCCCACCACAAGCTGGGACCCTTTGCCTCACCACACATTTCTCCCACAGAGCTCAGCCTCCCTAGAGGCCTGGAAGCGGTGGAGCTGAGTGACCATGGACTGGTACCCCTGAAACCATAAGCCAAATAAGTCTTTTCTCCTTTAGTTTTCTCAGGTACTCTGCCACAGCAACAGAAGGTGAACATACAAATTTTCTATGGGCATATCAATTTTATTAATGTGCTCAGCCAACAAGCTTTTGATTTCTATTGGTTTTGATTTTATCTATTGTTTTTTATTTGGTTGTTTTCCATTTTTATGTTCTTGGTTTCCTTTTTCTATTTATTTTGAGTTTATTTTTCTCTTTTTTTCTTAAGTTTTTATGGTAAAAATTTTAGATAATTGATTTTTTTCCCCTGTCGCATTGGAGATTGAACTCAAGGTCTTCACATTGTAGCTCAGTCTCCCATCCTTATTTTTATTTCTTAACTTTTGAAACAGGAGCTTGTTAATTTGCCAAATCTGGGCTCAAACTTGTGATCCTCCTGCTTCAGCCTTCTAGAATGCCAAGATTACAGGTATATGCCAGCACATCCATTTTAGATAACTGATTTTAAATTTTATTACTACTATAAGTATTTAAAGCTATAAAAATCCTTTTAGCTACAGCTTTGGGAACAGCCCATAAATTGTGATGGGTTTTCATTATTTTTTATTTGAAAATATTTCTCAATTATCTTATTATTTCTGTGTTAATTCATGGGTTATTTAGGTGTTGCTTGATTTCCAATGTTTGGGGACTTTGTAGATTTTTGTTTTTGATATTGGCTTCTAATTTACTGACATTTTGGCCAGAAATAATTTCAGTTCTCTTTTATTTATTGAAACTTTATCTGTAATTTAGAATGTAGCCTGTTTAGGTGAATGTTGCAGAACTACTTAAAAACATTTGTGTTTTATATTTGATGGGTATAATGTTTCATAAACAATTAGGTCAAATTAGTTGAGAGTATTATTCAGCTATTGTATAACTTTGTTTTTTGTCTGCCTACCCTATCAGTTACTGGAAAAAGCTGAACTATTCAATTATGATTCTGTATTTATTTATTTTCCTTTTAGTTACATTACTTGATATATCATATATTTTGACATTTGTTATTTGATGAGTTGACCTTTTTATTATCATGAAATGATAGTTTTGTCTAGTAATAAACTTATTTTAAAAATTATGATGTACTATCTCTTTATAATTATTATTGCATTTGGCAGTAAGTATTATTATTCTTATAGTTATAGAAACTGAGTGAAATTGGCCAATTATTTAACCAGTAAACATATAGAGAGTAATAAAATTTTTGAACTTGGAAATGAGTTTTAGAAATCATAGATACTTTAATTAATGCAGTTTTCTATAATAAAGTCTTATACCATGCTTTTAAAATTATTTTTATAATTTTTACTTATTTACTCCTCTGCATATAGGTAATTATTCTTCTTACTAATTTTTGTACTTTTTTCCCCTCTCATTCTTTTCCTCCACAATAGGACATAAACAAAGTAATTATTCAACATTCAACTAATTAAAATAAAACTAAGTCTGAGCCACCTAGGAAATCTGTTATCGTAAGATAATTTATAATGATGTGCTTTTGTTGTTTTTGGTAAGTGAAATACTAATGATTGCAAAGCCAAGTAGAAAATCAAGTGAAGTAATAATTACAATGTACTTCTCTTATAATATTACAGAATCCTATTTTATTTTATTTTTATTTCAAACTTTATTATATTAAGGAGAACATTTAGCTCTTCATTTTCCAATTAAAATGAACCTCTATTTTAAATGGACTTGGAAGTTAACAGCACTTATTGTTTTTATAGTACATTTATGTCTTAGTCTACTGTGTTATTATTCACATTATGCAAAAACATTAAATATTAATCTGGCCAGCATCCATCAAATTCAATTGAGAAAAGTCAATACCGGAGATGAGAATATTAGTATCGTGTTACTGCTTTCTTTTGAAGAACAAGGAAAAATGTTTAGTGCATAAAATGGAGAAAATTTCAGCAAGATTTATTTACAATCATTTCTTTTTTCCTTTTCAGGTTTACCAGAATAAATATTTGTGCAGCTGAAAGTGTTGTTAGTAGCAGGTTCTTGTTGGCTGCCTCGGGCGAAGCAAACTTCGAGTCATTGCTTGAGCCCTAAGGGAGAATTCAGCCTCTTATGTAAGGTGTTGTGGTTGTCCACAGGCTGCTTCAGCCCCACCCAAGTGGACCCTCAGCACTGATTTGTTGAACATGCGCAAGCCTGGGGCCGCTTCCTTACAGTTCTCTGGTGTGATATGTGCCCTCTCCTTATGCTGCAAGCTTAGGCAGGCAAACACCTAACTTTTAAGAGTGGACCTAAGTTCCAACTTGATCTTTCTGTCTCTTACCACTTTTCAGGCAATCTTGGCACACTGAGTAGACTTAGTCACTTCAAATTTGCACTTCGGCTTCTATGCTTCCCGTTTTCCTCGTTGTGGCATCTAAGTTCTGAAGCTACTTGGTCATGGCCAGCTGTGAGGGCGGAGCGGGTGGGCAATGGCTACCTGGCTGTTCAGGTCCCTCCTACACCTCTGGGGCGGCCTCTGCACCTCCTGCCCCTACTGCAGTTGTCTCTTTCATGCTTTTTGCAACAGGAACTGATTTTAATGTTACTCCATATCAGTCTGGAGCCTGCAGAAAACTCAGTGTCTATTGTCCCTCTTGGGTCTGGACATGTGACATTACGTCTTTAGCCCTGCTGCTCCCGGATTTCTGTGACATGAAGCACGTAGGCATGAATGACTCCCAGCCAAGTGGCAGGAGGAAAGCAGGGCACAGTGCTCTGTGTTGTCAGGCTTGGCTCGGATTTGCTATAGTGGTGAATGCTGCTCAGAGCTCAATGGCTTAAGAGTGAAAAGTTTATTTCTCCCCTGCTTAGCCTTGCTTGGTCATGCCTAGTGCTACTGCATCTCCTCTCCAAACCTGGACCTAAGATGATGGAGATGATATTGATAATGTAAGGTAGAGAGAAAGAGAATAATGTGAACCTTCTGCTGGTTTGTAAACCTCATATATTATTGGTCAAAGCAAGTTAAGTCGACAAACTTGACATCACTAACCAGAGGAGTTTAATTCTCTCCTGGAATCACAGCTTTTATTTTAAAATGCAACCTGCCCACATTTATAGCAGCACAGTTCATAATAGGTAAATATTGGAAGTGTCCTGAATGTCCATCAACAGAAGAATGGATTTTAAAAATGTGATATTTATATAGAGTGGAGTACTATTCTGCCATAAATAGGAAATATTTGTGTTATTTGCACGAAAATGACTCTAAGGCCATAATATTAAGTGAAATAAATCAGACACTCAAGCTTAAATACTGCATGACTTTTCTTATGTAAGGAACATGAAATACAAATACAGACCAAAATAAAATATAGATAATAGGAAATAGGGAGATGGATCTTTTGCAAAGTGAAAGAGACAAAAGCTTTGGTAGGAGCAGAGAAGGGGGTGAGAAAAATAGAATCAAAATGTCTTATAAGTATGTACCGATTCCATACTAGGAGTGCAAGTATTATTATACTATACACATGCACTAATATAAATTGGAAAAAAACTAAAGCCACAACTTACCATCTTATTTCTGCACTTCTAAATGTAAGGGAGGATCAGAGCTTGCCTAATAAGGTAACCTGAGGAGTGCTGAGGTGTCAGGACCCCCACATCCATGGCTTTCAGTATTGCTTCTTCTCCAACCCAAATTTTCCTGCCCAGGTCAGGAAACCCTATCTGGTCTCCAGGGAGGGTGCGCTGATCCTGCATCTCTTCTCCTGGGTTGTTTATGGACAGAAAGTTCATGTTTAGCTTCTTTCTGTGCTTAGCCTTTTGAAACTCTAGCGAACCCACTTTTGTAAATGACAGACATTGGTGTTTCAGATTTTTTTTCTGCTAGAAGTCTAAGAAAACCTTTTTGGAGCCTGCAGCTGAGTATTGACTTTGTTCTTTGCATTTTTTTTCCTTTCAGAGATTTGTTTTTCTGCTTGTGTCCTCCCTTGATGGGTGCTTCCAGAAACAACAGCTGCTCTTGGCTTGATGGGCCGAGGAGTCACAGAGGCAACGGAGGACGGCAGTCAGAGAAGCCTCACTTATCATGTCTGAAGGAAGCTCGTCTCTGTTGAAAAGTAGTGAGGTAGTTGCTAAACTAATGCTTGGATCCGAGCCTCGCCCCCCATCCCCCTGAGTGTCTAAAGCTTGCTTACCTCGGTGGTCATGGATTGTTATTTCCCATCCCTAGACAGCCCAGGCTCAGGGTGAACAGTGTCAAGCATTTAAAATGCCAGCTTCCTATTTTCAGCTTGAGATCTTTCCTTTGAGAATTGCGTTTGTCTGTGGCAGAGTAGTAGGCAAGTCACAGGTGTACCACTCCAGCACTCCCGTAAACCCACTTCTAATTTCACTTGAAAGTGAATACAACTGGAAGTCAGCTTAGAGTTTGGTTTCTTGGGCCATTTAATAGTAAATATATCCTTGTGGCTCCATTAAGCTGTATGGATTTTCCTTACTTATAATTATTTATGTTTCAAAGGCATGATTATATTTACTCATAGGAATCTACAACTTAAAATATCATTAAAAATTGGGTTATAAATATTATATATACTCAATACAGAACATTTTGAAAATATGGAAGAGTATTGACAAACTACTCATAATCTTACTTCCCCCAGAAAACAATAAAACATACAGGAGCATTTATTTGCAGTATTTTTTCTTGCACACAAACACATACTTTACAACAAAGCAAATGAAATTGATTATGCAGTTTTATATTCTGCCTTTTATAAAAATATTAATATTCAAATGAGTATATTCCTGTGCCATTATATATTATTTGATACATGTTCACTGTAGCTACACAATATTTTACTCCATGAATGTATTTATTTGATCAATTTCCTATTAGACTTTTATGTTGCTTTTAACACTAAACTCTACAGGCAATACTGAAATGTTTAAATTTGCATTAAAATCTTTGTGTGTCTGTGAAGGCGTCTTTAGGACAACTTCCCACACGTGAAATTACTGAGTCAAATACTATGAACATTGTTAAGGTTCTTGATATATTATTCTTCCTTATACACAGACCCAGTGAATTCTAAGATACACAGTTAGTATACTATGCATTTTATATATTACTTTATGAAGATATGTAAGAATCAAATGATGGGGCCAGGGAGTTAGCTCAGTGGTTCTGGTGCCTGTCTTGCAAGCGCAAGGACCCGGGTTCGATTCCCCGGTAACTACATACAATACTGGGTGTCGAGACTCATGCCCAGCAGCAATCAATCAGTACCACATACTACAGTGCCGGACGTGGTGGCTCACGCCTGTAATCCCAACACTCAGGAGGCAGAGGCAGGAGGATTGTTGTGATGTGAGTTTGAGGCTGAGCTCAGGGCCAGCCTGAACCACAAAAAATGAGACCCTCTCTCAAAAAACCTTAAAAAAAAAAAAAAGAAAGAATTAAATGATGACACTGAAATATCATGCTTTCTTACCATGTCTAACTTTTGTTTTATGATTACTGAATGAGATTCTATAGTTCTGTAAATATAAAATTAGTTTACATTTTATTCTTTCTAGTTGCAAAGAAGGAAGTCAAATAATAGTGGAGGTATTCACTCCTAAGCCTCCCTATTCTTCCGAGTCTCTTTACAGCTCTGTGTGGTTCGTGATCTTACTGTCACCAGCAGTACGCTGGGATGATGCATATTTCTTTTTAAATATGTTCCTTTCTTTTCTCCAAGATTTGCTTCTAAGCACTGACATTCTTTTTTTTTTTTTTAATTTTTAATTTAAAAAATTTTTTTTGAGACAGGGTCTCGCTTTGTAGTTCAGGCTGGCCCTGAGCTCAGCCTCAAACTCACATCATAGCAATCCTCCTGCCTCTGCCTCCTGGGATTACAGGCGTGAGCCACCACGCCCGGCACTGTGGTATGTGGTACTGGTTGCTGCTGGGTGTGAGTCTCCATGCCTAGTATGATATGTGGTTACCGGGGCCTTGCACTTGCAAGACAGGCACTGGAACCGCTGAGCTAAATCCCCAGGCCCCAGTGCTGACATTCTTAAAATTTGGTGTAGTGGACACGCAATGAGAAATAAGTCACATCTGTTGCCTGCTTGACAGAAATCACAAAGCACATCTCCATGCAGAGATATTAAACATGTGCTTCTGGAAAAGAATAGAATATATTACATTGCAAATTGCCTGCCAGAAAAGTTGTAGTGATTTTTTTTTCTCCTACCAGCAGCACAGGAAGTAATGACCCAATTCTCTACACCTCACTCATATTGGGAATCTGTAATAAAAGACCTTTGCATTTGATGGGTAATAAGCAGTATCTCCCTTTGATTTATATTTCTTTCATTGTTTACCTGATGAAATTTATTTTCATACATTCTCAGTCACTTGTATTTCTTCTTCTGCCAATTGTTCAAACATATGGCTCATTTTTCTGTTCTAGTGTTAATCTTTTATCTATTAGAAGTTCTCTATATGCCTCCCAATAAGCAATTTAAAAAGGGTGTTAATCTTCCATCAATCATATGTGGCAAACAGTTGTCTGACTTACATTTTAGTGTGATTTTTATTTAATTTTATAGTATTATTTTATTGTATATAGATTTATCTGTTTGTATATAGTCAAGTCAATATTTTTCTGATTTCTTCACTTGTTCTAATGTATAAAAAGTTTCTCTAAATGTAAAATAAGTACTAATCTTTACTTTCTGCTAATTATTTCACAATTGTTCCTCTGTTTGACAAATTAATTCTTTAATGCATAATAAAATTACCTTCGTAAAATACTACCCATAATTTTTTTTTCCACAAAAGTCAATGACCTGTACTAATACACCTGACTAAGCCATACCTTTTCTGCTACTTTAAGATGTCAATTTCTTCAAATGCAAATATTTTTATATTAACTAGGGTCTATATGTGGGATAGCTATTGTCATCCAGTTATTTGTAGCTTTATTCTTATATCAAGATCATATTGTTTTAATTATTATTTGAGGTGATTATAATTTAGCAATCAAATATATACTTTTGCAGGTGAGTTATGTTTGAAATAATAAGAGCAAACTTACACTACTTATGTCAGGCATGGTGGTTCAGGCCTATAATCTCAGCACTCTGGAGGCAGAGGCATGAGGATTTGTATGAGTTCAACGCCAGCCTGGGATACACAGTGAGTTCAAGGTCATCCTGAACTACAAAGCAATACCTTGTCTCAAAAAAATCAAAAAAACCAAAATAACAAAAAGTTAGACTACTTACTGTGGTTTTATGATATATTTTCACAACTGCTTGAACAAGATTCCTCTCCTGACTTATTTTCAAAATTGGTAGCTCTTTTCTGAACCATAAAAATACAGAGTTGAGTAGAGATAGATATCTTAGAAGTAGTTTTACTTCATGTGTAAAATTCTTCCATACTTCATGTGCGAATGGTTTGCTCGATCTAAATGAATTCAGGTTGATTTGGATCCTTAAACAAATTTCTATTGCTTGCCATTTTTAGTTTCATTCAGTGGAGAGAGACCACCAGGGCTGTCTACCTTCTTTATATCCTTTGCTTTCTACATACTCAGTTATTTGCTCAATATTTCTTGAGAATATTCTAGCAAGCTATGATCCCAGGGACCTACATCCCTCACTCCTGTGTCGGCCATTCCACATCTCCCCCTGGGCACTCTTGTCACTCATGAGCACGGATGAGTCAAGTCCAACAGAGCCTCAATTCAGAGACTCCCCAAAAGAAAGCATGCAAACACATGGATTTCTTTCCGCAGGGTCACAGGTTCAAGCTGAGTTGGGGACAGAGGAATACAGGCCTGTCTTACAAAGCGAGCCAGGACAAAGTCTTGCTTGAGTCTCAGATTGCTTTGCACTGTGGCAGGAAGCAAATGGGTTTGAATTTTGTTTTACAAACTTTATGCTGCTTGTAAATGCTGTCTGGTGCATGGTGTCCAAGGCCATTTTTCCTTCGGCCATTATATTTCTGTTCTATCAAGTCCTATGTGATGCCTCCATCCCTTTGCAGGAACTGTGTTACAAATCTTTGTGTCCTGGGTACATAAAAATACAGGGAATTTGATCAACAAGTATCTGTTGAAACAGTTTTGAATGATGCTCCAGCCAGAGACTTCTGGCAGAATAGAGATCATCAAGCTTCTTGCTCGTCATTTTTGATGTTAATTTTAATGAAAACATTTTGGTAGGGAGGGAGATATCATGGATCCAACAGGGACTTATAAAAGGTTAGGTGGTTGATTCCCGAGCTCTAGCATGATGATTAGCTTTTGAAGCCTCCATTTTCCTTTTTAGTTGTCCTTTCCCTTTTTTTCCCCTTCTCCTTTCTCTAGGTCTTTGCTGTTGCTACAGTTTTCCTTTGTCACTTCTGACCCTTCCCCTCACACTAATCCATATTTATTAAAAATTATGGGGTAGTTAGAATGCATTTTTGCTTCTGCCACAGCTCACCATCCTCCTTTGTATTTTATTAGGTTCACATGATAGGGACGGCCACACTGGGTCCTTCAAGATCTCTATTCTTTTTTGCAATGTTCAAACTTAAGAAATTCCCAAATTACAAAATGTTTCTTATGTGCCTTTGTTAATGCTTGTTACTTGGAACAGATTTTTCCCACCAGAAGAAGGCTCTTAGTGATGTTTACAATTCCAAGTACTTACTCTGCATACTACACATTTATGAGTCAAGCATGGGCTGAGGGCTGGTGACAGAATGCTCGTGTTTGCCAGCTTGTCCGTCAGTACTGTAATATTGGAGGAGAACTGTCTATCCTGATCCTGTTCTCATATATCATGTGTGAGAGTTCTTGTTCTGCTAAGCAAACATCTTTCTTTAGTACTGGCTTTGCACAATGTACCTTTTTCCACGTAGTTAGTTCATCTATGTGATGCCAAAGTCACAGTCGAGCCCCTCACCCTCAGATGAAACAGCAACTATTTACATACACCTTCCATTACAGTTTAGTGACATCCCTGGGAATTTAGCAATATCCCTAGATCCATCATGGTCGATGGGGTGAGATCCACTGAGAAACAAATATAACATCACTAAAACATGTTCAGAGGACAGCAGAGTCTCTTTGGTGGTGGAGGGCAATTATCTGACAGATTGACCCTTAGGGTGTGATTTCCAGGGGCACCCAGAAGGGCTGACTGTCAAAGCTGAATGCCCAATGAGTGGATGAATGAATGCCAAAAGCATACAGAAAAATACCTGCACACGTTTTTAAGCTTTCCTGGATTTGAGGGATGAATGAGGAAGACTTTCCATCTCCTAGTATTTCCTTCTTGTGAGTTATGAGAAAGGCCCGGCTTTAACATCTCTGTGACCTCCATTTCCTTCTGCGGTGTCCAGAGGAAACAAAGCCTTATGACACCCGCTTTACTTTGTATCTTTTTTTTCTTTGCCAAAGGTGGGTCAGCTCTGAGAGACAAGACTGTTTACTCGAGGATGTCAAGAAACCTCTCACAAGAAGCATAAATATGCTTTGTATCCTATTTCAATTTAAAAAGAAACAAGTGGGCGGGGGGTGGGTGGGGGGGTGGGTTGGATGGTTCCAGGCCAGGTGTGCATGAACATCGGCCCCTGGTAGCTTTGGGGTTTGAGTTTTACAGCTGTAGGTCCGGACCTGGCATCGAGTCTGCCTTTCACAGGTGTGTGTGTGTGAGGGGAATAGGGGCTCCCACGAAGCCCTTGCTTCCCACTTGGAGCAATTTTGCCCGTCTCGGGTGCCAGCACTGAGGGACCGCGTTTCCACCCGAGCTTCCTCGAGGTGCGGCCCGCCGGGTTTGTCTTCCCTGGGGTGCGCGCGGCGGGAGCCGGCCGGTGGGGGGCGCTCCGGCGGGAGCCCCGACGCCGCAGCCGCGGGCGGGGCGGGGCAGGGCGGGCCGGTCCCCGCATCTCCTCCCTCCGCGGCTCGCACAACTTTCCTCGGGCTCCTGCGCGTCCCAGCCGCTGCCGCTGCCGGGGAGGAGGCGCCCGGCTGCCCGCTGCCCCTGCAGTCCGAGCGGGAACTCGGCGCCCAGGGGAGCCAGGCGCCCCGCCGCCCCCTGTGCTCGGCCCGAGGGCATGTGGCAGCCGCGGGGGCCGAGGCTCCAGGGCGCGGGGCGCGGCCGAGCGTGAGCGGTGAGTGAGCGCGGACGCCGGGAAGGTCCCCAGTCCCCCGCCGGCGGGGACGCGAGGCACGGGGCTCCCTGGCTTGCAACCTGGGCACCAGACCGCCCTCGGAGCCCTGAGCGGGGTTTTTCCGGCGGGTGTGGGGCACATCTTGAGGAGTTCCTCGTCTTTCTCCCCAGGAGTCAAAAGCAATCGCAATGCAAACTTGGTGTTGTGTCCGCCCGTGCCGAGAGCCATGGGCTATGGGCTGTGGGCTGTGGGCACAGGTGTGTTCTCCAGACTGGCACGGCCGTGGGTGATGGGGGAATCCAGGCTGGTTTTCCCGTCGAGCCTAAGGGGATCGCATTTTTCTGCACAGTTACACACGGTAAGGTAGGATGATGTGTCTGTTAAAAACAGCGCATGAAGGCTGCTAAAACTGGTGAGCTCTCGAGTTGTGATGGAGGAGTAAGTGAAAGTCCGCGGATCCCCCACTACTGGCAGACAAGAGAGCTTTGTTTCGCAGGACTGCTACTTTTATTGCTTTTCCCCGGCAAGTTACAACTACCCAGACTTGCTTAGAAATTTCTCAAGCATGTAACTCGAAGAGTGAGTGACTAAATGTTGGAAGTAATTTGATCTTATTAAGGTAACCATTAAAATGACCCGAAAAAGCATTTGGAGATAGGTTTTTAAACTGAATAATTTTCACGGAATGTTTCCCACAAAGTTTCCATCGTCGCTGTGACACTCTTCTTTTTACCTGCTTTTGGAATGTCACTTCAAGAAGAAAGGGCCGCTTGACTTCTGAGGGCTCCTTCCTACTTGTCTTTTCTAAGGAGACTGCAGCAAACTAAACATCAGTCCCAGGCTTTTCTTTGCAAGTGGAGGGCCATTTCACACAGGCATTATTGCATTTCATTATTTAACAGGGAGTGTCTAACTGTAGTTTCTAACGCTGCTTCCCTTTAGACACCGAATCCAGGTCTGTGTGGCGGTTGGAGTCAGGCAACAGAATTTTCTTGGTTTTTCTTTTCTTCCCCCAAAATGACACAGTTAGAAACACACAACTATGATTCGGATACCGTGCTTGTCTGAGCAAACTGAGCGAATCCTTCCACTGGTAGGCGTGCACTTGAAAACACTCTTCAGAGCTCTGTCCTGCCTGGAAGACTATGGGCCTGGTATCCTACAAGGACCTAGGCATCTAACCATCTGGACAGACTGTAGAAATTGCCACTACTGTGTAACAAGTAACAGGTCATTTTGGCAAATTTTTTTTTTTCATCTTCAGACCTCAAAACTTTGAGGCTTTAATTTAGTCACAAGTGACACCCTCTTTTCTAAATCTGACCAATGGCATTCGTCAACTACCGGACCTTACCAGGTCATATCTAGTTTGGGTATCTGAGCATTTCACAAGATGGCTGATAAAACAGAACTGTATGTTTTCTGTGAAAACTGAAACGAAACTATATGATTGTTTGTCATGAAGGCTCATTGGAACCTGTTTGAGATGCTACAAGTTAACTGCTGTCTCAGTTTTCAAAGAGTCACGGAGGATACACAGGATGGTAGACAGGTAGCAATTCAAAGTCAGTTGAACACACATGCCGAAGACCGGCTGCTTCTCCACCAAGTTTCCCAGCTTCTGTCTGAGAAGCAGAGCTCCACCATAACTTAAACCTAACCTCTTATTTCTTTGGGCTGGGCCAAGGGGAATCCTAACTTGAGTGGGAATTACTATAACTCAAATTACCCATTAGCATTCTGCTTGGAGTATACATTAGTTCAAACGCTTTCTGGTCTGTGATTTCCCTAACAGAGTGGTTAAGTCAGACAGAGCTTTTAAATGATAAGAGTTCAAGCCCAAGGCATTTAAGTGGGGGATCAAGGGAGAAACAAGGCTTTGCAGTCAGACTAGCGTTTGTTCCAGCCAGGCTTTGTGACCTTGGACACCTTGGTTTCCCTCACTAAACCTTAATTTCATCATCTATAAACAAAACAAAACAAAACAAAAGATTATATCTGTTTCCCAAGATGAAAAAAGAAAGAATGTAAGAGTCTCCGATATGTAGGAAGTACTTCTTAAATAGCGGCTGCTGTCTTTCTCTTCAATAAACATTTAAGTATTGACATTTAAGTAAACATGGGTGCAAATGTGCACTGTTCTGGTGATGAGTGTACAGAGATAGACTCTCGGGCTCTGGGTGACTTAGAGATGCTTTTTCTTTTACGCTGTCCTTTTTCCTGACCACAGGCCTTGTGCTTCTCCTTTGCTTCTGTCCTCCTGCAGGATCCGAGCCTCCCTTTGGCTTTGATGATCGTTTATCTCTTATGCTGGATTCTGTGTGTAGACGGAGTCTCCTGGAACTACATTCTGCTGTGGATGGGAGGGCAGTGAGGTTGGAGGGCCGTCTGCATACACAGTGAGAGTTTGTGCTTTTACAGATGATAGGCTTGTGGGATTTGGAGTACAAGAGTCTGGATTGTAATCCTGGCTCCACTTTTGTGACCGTGAGTGTATCACTTGCTATCCTTGAATCAGTTTTTCATTTACACATTGGGGATACTAATCTCTTCTGCCAGTCTGTCTGGGTTTTCAGTGGGGCTCGTTAAGCCATATACATGGAAAGTCATAGGAATATCAGAATAAGGAGGTGAGGCATCCAGGCAGGCTTACGGCGCACTGGCAACATGGAGAAAAGATGTTCATGTGCATATGTCATTGCTGGGGAAGGCATTGCTACAGTTCATCGTGTCCCTTTCTCCTGTTGTCTGAAGTTGTACTAGACTTGGAGGAAATTGTGACCAGGGGTTGACAAGCTGCTCTGTGGGGAGTAACAGAGGAAGATTGATTCTGAGACAGAAATTATCTAACAGGAAATGATGGAAGGTATGGGACAAAGTTCTAAAGAAGCTTTCACTCTTGATTAAAATGACTAGTACTGTGTAGGCTGCTTGCCTCAGGCCTTCACAGAGAAAAGCACAGAGCTGGATACACACTCAGCTGCCCAGTGACAAAAAAGTGGCGGTTGAATTCTGAGCCCCTCGCCATCCATGCTCTCCAGCTAATGTGGGTCTCTCAGGTTCATTCTATAGAGTAACAGCTTGACTCAAAAGGTTCTCTGCTTGAGACAGGTAAGCAGATTATTTCATTCAGTGTGAAAGGTGTGTGTGGCTCAGTCTGGCTGGAAGCCTGGGAAGTTGGCAGGGTGAGAGAAAGGTGCTCACACCCTGGCTTTATACCCATTCCCAACCTGTGCCCTTTTCTTCCCTCCCTGGCATGACTTCTGCAGTCCCCGGCCCCTAACCCGATGTCCTCTCCACCGGCAGTCGCTGCATGTGACCCTGCCCTGCCTCCTTCCCATGAACTTTGTCTCTTTTCTTTGTATGTGAATCATTCTTACACCTTAGGTTGGGCCACCCTGAATGGCACTCTGAAAAACGACCCGCCCAGAATTTCTGCCCCAGCTGTTCCTGAGAATGCCAGTCAGGCCCTCTAATTACTTATCAGTTAGTCCTACGTATTCCTTGTTCCCCGGAGACTCAGCTGGTGGTTCTGTTATCCCTGACCTTGACTCAGCCTCCTGTGGATTTGTGGTGTTACCAAAGGATGCTTGGTAGATGGCGGAGCTGGATCGGAGAACACATTCGCTTTCCCATGTATGCACCAATTTCCCAGAGACCTTTAAGAAAATAAGGCAGTATGAAAGCATTATGCTTGTTTTGTAAAGAAAGCTTTAAGGCAAACTTCTGGTCTGTGTTTTAAGCAAGGTTGCTGGAAATCCCACCCTCTCTAGAAATGCCGGCGTTTTGCCCAGATAGCATCAGACCATGTTAGTCAGTCAGAGACATTCACTCCTAGGGGAGCCAGAAATCCTCACTTAGGCTCAGCGTCTTGGCAGTGATTTGTTATGAAGCAAGAAATCAATTATAGAGTCTATTGGGAGAACATCAACAAATTTGTCTCTGCTTTTGCCTGACATTTAACATCAGACCGTTGACTAGGACAGACACTGGACAAGCACTATCATACAGGTCTCCTAAAAAGAAAATCAATAGAGTCAGTCCCACCCCTCTCCATGGCTTCCACAATCACAGACTCAATGAATCGTGGATCAGAATCATTCAGGGAAAGAGATGTGTGTGTACAGACTTTTTTCATTTCCATTTTCCTTCACAACTAGATTGTAACTTGATATAGCATTTAAGCTTTATTAGGTCGTTATTCCAAGTAAATTAGAATGATAGGATTTATACAGGAGAATGTGTACAGTTATAGGCAAATACTGTGCCACTTATGTAACAATTTGAATGTATGTGGATTTGGGTAAAATCCTTTGGAGTTCCAAAGCAATCTCCCCAAAGATCCCGAGGAACTACAGTAGGATAATTTTCTATGTTCCAATGATATTAGTGAAAATACTGATTTGTTTTCCTTTCCCTGTGTGTCTCTGTTTATATAAATACATAATTCAAAATAAAATTTATGCCATATTTACCCATATATGTCTACAATTTCAATATGAAATATATACCATATATATAGCATTATAATTTCAGTATAAAATATATATCATGTATAACCATTAGTTTTTATTCTGAATATTCTGAGAGCATGTTGTAGGTAGTGTATTTCTCTTTTACCACTGAACATTCCAACCATTTTTTTCTCGAGGCAGGTACATTTTCATTCTCTGTCACAGCATGTAGCCCATTAAATAAGGAAATGGACATTGGTCTGAAACTACCATCCAGTCCAGAGACTCTATTCGTAGTTCATCATTATCCTTCAAATGTTTCTTTCTCATGTAATTTACAGTTCTGCAGCATCTGTTGTCGTGTCTCTTCCATAGTGTTTCCTCGTACTTTGCTTGTTCCTGAGGCCCTTGCAGGGTACAGGACTCACCTCCGTGGAATGACACTGAACCGAGGACTGCCAATGCTGCCTCGACACCAGATCTGGGTCTCACAGTGTTCAAAGGAATGAAACTCTGGTCTCTGATCTTCACAGTAAAGGTCCGTGGTGCCAACTCATCCTGTCACTGAGATGGCAACCTCAATCGCTTCATTACATTATTCTGCCAGATCGTCTCACCTTAAATCCACCACTTATCTCTTTAAATTTGTTGGTGTTTGTGAGAAAGTATTGTAAGGTTATGCTGATGGCCTGGCCCGATTAACCCACCCCCACAGACTTACCTCTCAGCCCAAATCAGCTACATCAGGAGGGTTACTAAAGGACGATGCTTTACTCCCACATACAGTATATTACTTGGCATTTTAAAGGAAGAATTTATACTCTTATTTTTTTTATACTCTTGCTTTATACTCATGTTTATACTCTCATGATTTTATTTATGTATAAGGAAATAATATTTATGGATTCCTTTTGTAGTCAACACATTGAAATCCTTTAATTTCATTTAAATTGTTCTCAGTTTGCCTAGTGGAAATTTTATGAAGTTGGCTCCTGTGTCCTGTGACACATGCCTCTTTCTGATTGAGCATTTCCTTATTTTCTGTCATCACAAAATGTTCTAGGCTGATCTGGAGTGTTTTCTGACTTCATTTGTTCTGCCTTTTAGTAGAGCAGAGTTTTGTTTCTTTTCAAATTGTATATTTAAGGGGTACAAATACTGTTTTAACATATTCACCTTAATGTACATGTGTATAGGGAAATGATTATTATAGTCAAACAGATTAAGAGATATCATCATCTCCTATAGTTATCACTTTGTGTACATGATGAGTACCTAAAATCTACTCTTTTAGCAAAGCACCAGCATACAAGATTGCCAACACCTTTCCTCATGTTTTACGTTGCAGGGAAGGAGGTCAGGGCAATGGTAAGATGCAGATCAAATCACACAAAGTTGTGGTTATATAGAATGAATTCATTTTGAGAAACAATATGCAATGTGAGGATGATATGCAGACCTTATGAGACTGAGGTTTGATGTGCACAGTTTTTCTGTGATGTCAGGGCTGCTAGATCCCTCAGAGGACAGAACTGAGAGATGCACATGCACACAGATACATACACAAGACCCATGGATGTTGGACCTGCAGGCAGCTCAGACATCATCCTCTGTGTGTCCTGCTGCCCTGCATGTATGAGAAGCAAGGGCCAGCGCAGCTGATGCAGAAATGACAGGGAAGCCAGCAAGATTAAGTTTCCACTGATTGCTACCAGGTAGTTACTAGTTTTTGTCAGTTTATTTCCACCCTACTTTCTTAGAGTCAGAGTCAAAATCTGTAGCTTTGTGCAGTTAATACTGTTTTGTGATGGAAAAGTAAAATAGTTTAGAAAAAGAGTAAAGTTTACATTGTTTATTATGCTAGTTATCAAGTTTGGGGCTTTCTCTGAAACAGGTAAAAAGTTTAGTCATTGCTATTTTCTCTCAGGTATTTAGAGTTTTATTTTGATATTTTCATTTGATCATATGGACTGTTTCCCCTATGAATCTGTGTCACAAATTCTAAGAAAGATGAACCTATCAGTTTGTATTGACATTCGGTTAATCAGACTATGTGCCTTCTGAAATCAGTAGTTGTTGGCAAACAGCAGTATTGTCAAGATGGAGAACCACCTTGAAAGCTGCTCGGTGACATACTGTGACTGTGTCTTGATGAGTCATAGTCTAAGATCTCCCTGGTGTGATCTAGAAGAAGTGTCATGGTGAACAAACACTCCTTGACCTACCATGGGCTGCCCTCCTGATCTGTCCATTCTTTGTGGAAAATACTGTTGGTTCACAACGTGTTTAGTACACCTCATCTACTGAGCTCAGCTTCACCATACAACACCTTTTCCCATCGCTGTCACATAGCTGAGAGATTCATCCCGTGCTACCAATACCCAGCAGCATCAAAGCAGTGTCTTAGGACAGAGTCTATCCTAACTCTATCCTTACACTGCATATCAGCAGCCTGGGAAAAGATCAAGGTTCAAAATTCAAAGTGCGGTTTCTACTGGATTTATATTATTTGTGCAGCATTGTAAAGTCATAAAATTGTAAATCCAACCATAACAAGCTAGAAACTTCTGTAGGTAGAATGTTGGTCATCAGTTTCAACCCAGCTGCTGGATTCTCTCTTCCAGATTTTACTTATTTACCTGGGACTAAATGTTTTCAGTGGAAGTGAGAAAATACCACTAGAGACTGAGCAGTGAGTAGGGAAAACTTTGGCTTCAGAATTGTTGTTCCTTCAACCCACCCTGCCTGAGGGAGGTGACTCTTCTTTGTCTCCATTGTGGGGCCCTTTATCTTCCTCTTAGGATCAGGCTTCTTCTGGAGCTCACTGGACATTCCAACTCTACTACGCTCAGGAGTCACAAGGACTTTACATTTTCTATGCCACTCCCTTCGTCCCAATAACCTAAGTTACAAAACATAAATTGAAACTAAAAAGACTAAGTAGCTTTCTCTCTTTACTCAGGCTCTATTGACAATAATTTCTAATCAATTTAGCACTATATGTCAGAGGCTGTTTTATTTAAATTTCCCAGTGGCCTTAGGGAGAAGGTATTATTACACCTATTTTGCAGATGAGAAAATGAAGGCTCAGAGAGGCTAACTTGCTGATAAACAAGGCTTCAAATAGGCTTGCCAACTCCAGAGTCCATGTACCTTTGTGAATGAGTCTCCAAGATTCCCAGAAATATTTGGTGAAGAGAGTGCCTTTTCCCCAGTGTGTATTCCTGGCATTCTTATAGAAGCTAATGATGAGGGGTTTATTTCTGGTATCTCTGCTCTGTTGAGATTTATTTATGCCAGTAATGCACCATTTTAATTATTGTAGCTTTGTAGTATAGTTTAAAATTAGGATGTATGAGACCTCTGGTTTGGTGTTTCTCAAGACTTTTTGGCTATTCAGGGACCAATATGGGTCCATATGAATTTTAGGACTTTTTTCCCTCATATTTCTGTAAAAACTGCCTTTGGGATTTTGATAAGGATTGTATTAAATCTGTAGATTACTTTGGGTGGTCCAACAATATTAGGTGTCCTGGTACATAAACACGGATGGCTTTCCACTTACCTGTGTCTTTAATTTCTTTCATTAATGTTTAATATTTTTCATTGTTAAAAAACCCTTTTATTTCTTAGATTAAGTGTCTTGTGCTTTATTCTTTTTGTTGCTATTGTAAATCTAATAATTGTTTTCTTAGTTTGTGTTTTAGATCGTTTATTGTTAGGGTATAAAATGCAGCAGATTTATCTCTTCCTTTTGCGTCTTGCAGATTTGCTGAGCTAGTTTATTCATTCCAATAGGTGTCTTTTTTTGAGTCTATGGTATTTTTTTACATATAAGATCGTGCCATCTGCAAACAGACATAAATGAACATCTTTCTTTCCAATTTGTGAGCCTTTTAGTTCTTTCTCTTGCCTGATTGCTCTGGCTGCGATGATGAATAGAAACGGAGAGAGTGGATGGTATCCTTGCCTTCTTGATCCTAAAGGAAAAGCTTTCTGTTTTCTACTATTAGGCATGATACCTACAGTGAGATCACCTGCTTATCTGAACCTAGAATATTGTACGTTTCTGCTTCTCTCGCTCCTCTTCTCCTTTCTACTCCTGCCTCCCTGCTGTGTTCTGAGCCGCAGGAGAAGGAAAGGACAGAGCTGAGATCAGACATCGAGGCTGCATTCCAGCAGGAAAACGTCTTTCCTGGACTATCGCTGTTTAGCGTAATTCTAGGATCACTTTCCGATCATTCTTGTTACATTGAAGTTCACAGCATGAACAGTTAAAGTCTCCAGAGTGTCAGCTGCATATTTCATTGGAGTTTTAGGAATCTGGAGTTACCAAGCCTTCTTGAGAAGTATTCTCTACCACTTAATGAGTATTCTGGGGTGTGTGTTCAAAGCTTGCTTTAATCTTTTGGGCAGTCTTGTGTAGTTACTGTTAATGGTGAACTTATTGCAGAGAAGAAGGACAATGTTCTGGGTAGATTGGTCTTTGAAGCACAGCTGGAAGTGATAGGTCAACGTGATCTAGGTCCATCCTCAGCTTTACTTTCTTTGTTCTGATTATCGCCCACCATGCCATCGAGGAGCAAATAAGAAAAACAGAAAAATTCCCCTTTCAGAAGAATCCGAAACATGTAGCAGTAACCAGTGCTACAGATAATGCAGCCGCTGAACTGGATGGTGAAGCCCTAGGGACCCTGGGAGTTGAGTAGGTTCTGTGGGTAGACGCTGTCTTTGCTCTTTGCTCTCAGTTAGGCCTGCCAGTGGCCCAACTCTGTCCCATGCAGAGACCTTCCTTGCTCTTGACACTCTGTGACTGTGTCTGAAGATAGTGTTGGGGAGCATATGCTCCTCTTGAAAGGTGAACATAACCTTTCCAGGCCAAGCTATGACTCCATGGACAGGATAGTTCCTTACAAACTCTATAGACTTCTAATCAGTTCCACAGGCCGCCTAACTCTATCCCAGATGCATTCTGGATCAAGTTCTTACCACGTTTGTCCATCTCCTAGCTTCTGCGCTTGGGCCCTGCCTCTCTTCTTCGCTTTTGGCCATCTCTACTTGAGAGTGCTTCGAGACTGGATGTGGATGGGAAGCAGCACTCTCGCGCTGATCCTTCCTGCAGGCCTCCCTTTTGTCCTCTCTGCATCTTACTGAGAGGCCTTTGAGAGATGTCATGAACTGTTGTGCCACTTCCCACCCTTCAGGCAGCAGACGCAGTGACTTTTCTGGGCCTTTAGAGCCCTTCGTGTCTGGACACTGCCCATTTCTTTCCACCTTGGCTTATGAACTTAGAGACAGCTCTTGCCTGATTCTATTTATTTCTGGCAATACCTTGTGAAAAGCTCCACGAAGCAGCTGATACTTGCTCAGGTTCTGTTTTTTTCTAATGTTTCACCTAGAGGTACAGGCATCTTGGGAGAGAGGCTGTGAATATGGTGATCTGGAGAAACCAGAGGTTTATTTTTCTCTCATGTGAAGAGTCCAGCGGTGAGCTGTACAGGTTCAGAGGGTCCCTTTCATCTTGTTCCCTTGCTCTACTCACTAGGAAATTGCTTCTTAAAGTCTCTGTGCTTTTTCTTTCCATTTAAAAAAAAAAACACCAATATTTTTGGTCTGTGCTATGTTCTGAGGTTGTTCATTGATGGTGCGCTTGTGACTCAGAGCAATGCCAGATTGCTGTAATCCTTTCTAAGTATTTATTCTCGGTTTCCTCCGTGATACACACTAACCCATGGGCGGCTTTGATTTTGCTGCCTGAGGGCCTTGCCCTGGCCTGAATGTTTAGTGCTGGATCACAAGCCGGTTTGTGTTCCAACTTGCAGGGAGGGGAAAGAGCACGCAAGAGTGCAGATTCAGTGTTTCGGGGCAGACCAGGCATGGCATGTTGCATTTGTGCCCATAACACACTGGCAAGCACTTACTCACTAAGCACCCTAGCCGGAAGGTGAATGGAGGAGGAAGGGTCCAGCTGGATGTCCAAGCGCTAAACTCCAAGTTCATTACACTGTGAAAAAAGGAAAACTGGCAATGTAGTAATCTATCTTGCATAATATAAATTTAAAATAGAAAACAAAGAGGTAATTGTAAGGAGAAGTCCCAGGACGATATGTAGTAATGGGCAAGTTATGAGAGAACAGCTATGAGTTCAGTATCACATCCCCCAGAAGAGGGCTTCTCAGAGATGGAGTCTGGGGTCCTGCTGGCCCTTTAATGCAGCCTGTCCGTTAGAGGCCAGTGGTGTGTGAGGTTAGTAATGGGAAGTACATGAGAGAAGAAGTTGAGATCCAATCTCAGGGGAAGTTCAGAAACCAAATACCCAGGTTGGGAGCTGAGTGAGAATCCACAAGGCTCTGACCAGAGTGCTTGGTCAAGAGCAGATCACAAGACAGGAGATACTACAGTAGTTAGTACCCAAATGGGTCTCAGTGGCGGTGTCTGAAATGTGTCTTGAGCCCCAGTAAAACACTGGAAAGATGGAGAATAGAGTACTATCTATGTGAGCTAGATAGAAGCTTTTCCCTTCCAAATTCCCCTGCCGACTTGCTAATGCTGCCCACAAACAACTAGGGGACTGGAGGTCACCACAATTTTAGCCCTTGCAGGTGAAGCTTTATTCCTTATTATGGATTTATAATTTTTCCCAGCTGAAGCAAAGGAGGTTGAAGGGTTGGAAAGCATTCATGCTGCCCTTGTGGCGAATCTACCTGGTTTTCTCCAAAGCATATTGGGCTTCCACCATGCAAGCGGGGGTCACCCTGAGATAGAGGGGGTGTGAGAGGTGTCCAGGCTCAAGGTGATTATTTGGGGTCACCTGCAGAAAGGGCATAACTTAAGCAGACATCTTTTGGTGGGAGGGAATTAAAAGGGGAAAGAAGAGAAGACCAGAGAACTGAATTCCAGGCTGTCTGAGCTTCATGGCTGCTGGAGATAAGAACACTGAGGAAAGTGGGAAAAACCCAGGATAGCTGAGTCAGAGGCTGGGAAGGGAGAGTTTCAAGAAGGGATTAATCATTGTTGGTTTCCCCAGGGAGACCAAAGAAAAGCAAGACTGGAAACAGAATTTGGGAAGTACTGAATAAGAATGAAAGCCATGCTTAAAAAGTCATGCTTACTACAAGCCAGAGGGTTTGTGCTTCAGAGAACAATAAGACAGAAGGATAGCAGCTCTGCCCCCAACAAATTTGGAAGTGAGATTCGGACAAAAATATTTAATAAAGTATATCGAATGCCATAGGGACAGATGTCAAATATTTATCAGCCACATTTTTAAAAAGAACAACCTGAGTTTCCTTCCTATTTCTGTATTAATTAAAGCTTCATTCAGCATTGAACACGATAAGATCAGGTTTCTGTCTCCACTACTTCTAACCAACTAACTGACACTAACTAACTAACACAGTAGTTAAGTATCCACCAGCTTTAGGTGTACACATGTGCGTTCTTGCCCAGGAGAAGCACACAGTCTAGTGGTAAATCTGGACATGAAGATACAGTGTTTATACAATGTTGTATCCAAGGATGCTCCACCTCCCCCCGTCCCAGGGACTAAAAGAGTACCTGACTGGAGAAGTGGAAGATTGGTTCTGATCTTCCCCGGGCAGCTTCTGTTCTGATTGGAAGGTATCTGTTGGAAGATTAGTGCACTAAGATGAAGCTCCTCATGGAACAGAGAGAGCATATTCCTCAGTTTCCTAAGTGCTTTGAGGCCCAAGGTTCTTCGTCCACTCAGGAACTTGGTCTGGCTCATGTCTTCGGGGTCTGAAGATTGTCTGCCTTATCAGAGCTGCTGGCCACAGACCTTTCGTGAGAGGAACTCTTCTCCAGCAACTCTCATGGCCGTCTGGGTCCCCTGAAGTGCCTCTGTGGAGGATGAGCCAGCGGCTCACAAAAAGATGGCTGACCCTCAAATACATGGCATGATCAGAATATATGGGGAAGGTTTAAATTTTTAAATAAGTATTACACTAAAAAACACTTTGCCATGACTCTTCCTAAGATCACTTCCCTTCACTTTGGCCACACGTATCCTACTATTTCTGCTATTTCCTAAGTTCTTTAAGACCTCTTTCATGAGTGTCTTGATGTGGTTTGATCAAAAATATGATAAATGCTGCTACCCAGTGCCATCCAGTGGAAAGGTGGCTTCTGTAAAAACACCGTCGTATGTCCTCATCCACCTTATGCACCAGACCTGACCCTGTGCGGCTTCTTGCTCATCCCCAAAGCTAAATGAAAGGCAAACATTTAGCATCCATTCAGGACACTGAGGCAGCCACAACAGAGTTTCTCCTTCAAAAAGTGGCAAGAATGATGTGATAAGCATGTTCATTTGGAGGAATATTTATGGCAATGTGTCTTATGGTACTATTATTTTAATTTAAAAATTCACCATCTATTTTCACAACATCTAATCTACTGAAGGACGTGTGTGAGATAGACTTGTGCTCACAGGGGCCTGCTGGCACACAACAGTCTGTATTTCCTGCAGCTCTAACCATGAGCAAACCACTCAGTGATTGAAGCACTCACTCTACTCGGGGAATTTGCTGGGGTTTTGATATGTGTATGGGGAGAGTGGGGGCGACAAAAGAATTGCATGACTGGTCCATATCCTTGGGAAGATGATCTATTCTTTATTTCTCTGAGAAGTAAAGTTGTAAGTATAGTCAGGAAAAGTCATATGTATAGGTTTTCTAAAAGCGTTAGGAAAGTCAGTAGCATGACTTCTCAAGCAGTAGTTTTTGTTGCATTATGAGTTACTGTACAGAGCAGAGGTTTCTAACCCTTTGGCTTACCGAACCTCTCTGAGCGCTGGGTTGTATATAAAGTATATAGCATAGTTAATGTGTATAAATACCAAAGCTTCCTCTGTGTTTTATGTTCTAATATATTACATTATTTTGTGAAATAACACATAAGACCGAGCTTAATAAATAAGAAAACTGATATTAAATGCCCAGTCTACATTTAAGTAGATTGAACTATGACTATAAATAATCACTGTTGTTAGCCAAGTTGACATATACATGGGACCTCTGAGACATATAAGTCTTTACTGAATGGATCGTGTGTGATGGGCATCAAAGCCGTTCATCCCTAGTATTTCTGTTCATAGTGATTACACAATCCATGGTGGAGCACTGTGTATTGAGTCATAAAAAAATACATCCTAAAAAATCATGTACTATGCCGGGCATGGTGGTCCATACCTGTAATCCCAGCACTTCAGAGGCTAATGTAGGAGGACTGCCTGAAGTTCAAGGCCTGCCTATACTACATAGTGAGAATGTGTCTCAAAAAAAGAGAGGAAAAAAAAGCACATAGTAGTGTTAAAGTTGTGATCCCGAGGGCCTGCATTCCTAGCTGCCCAGGGCTGCGGGCGGGCCCGTGAGAGGCGGTGGGTTCCACAGCCTGCTGTAGAGGTGAAGCAAAGGAGTAACTGGCAGGGCACACTGTTTACAGAATGAGGGCAGAGCTCACAAACTGACTGGAGACACAGCGGGGCCCCTGAGTCGGGCAACTCCCTCAAGCTGCAATCCCAGGGAAGGAGAAAAGGGGGGCTGCCCAAGGCTGCCCGCATCCACTTGGGGAGGAAAGAACGGAAGAATCCGTTCTTAACCTCAGCCTCCTCGCTCCGTCCTGTTGTGCTGTCCCTCTCTGGCAGAAACTAGAAAGCGAGGAAGCCTGTTCACGACCCAGTCCTCAGAAGCCAGCCTTGTAGGGTCCAGAACAAATGAACAGGGCGAGGGAGGGGGCAGCTGGCGAGGTCAAGCACAGCGTTCTTCCGCCGGCCACGCTCGTCTGCGTGACCTGACCGCTTTAACCTGCAGAGGGGTGCGGGTGGGCGCAAGACACAGGTGGGTGCGGAGGCACGATGAATCCTCAGCTCTCAGCGATAACTCTTGCTTCCTGGCCGATCTGTGGAATTCCACCAGAGGATCCCTCTGACTTGTTTAGCACCAGCGAACCTCTTCTTCGGGACCTCTGTCTCTCTGTCTCTCTCTCTCAAGACAGGAGCATTAGGATTGTTTTCCTTTCAGTTTGTATATTTTTCACTAGTACATGTTTGCAGTACATCATGATTACTCCAATTCGCAGAACAGTTTCCCAAATACCTTTAAAATATTATTTTCCTTTTCTGTGGAAAGTCTGAGGAGTCCTCTGACCTGGGTTGGTAAGACCTCCAGAGACAAGGGGTGACACATGAATTTCATGTGAGCAGCAAATTCCCTAACTTGGTGGATCCGAATGTCATGTAAATCTTTAATTGTGTTTACTCGGTCTGTTAGAAATTGTAACAGTGACCGGCTGCGTGGCGCTGTAGGAGACTGGGTGGCACAAATTGCAGCAGTCTGGAGAGCCAGAGACCCCTGAACGCCCTCCTCCGGGCTGAGGCAGGAGGCGGGTCACACAGGGGGTGAGCAAGAGACTGTGTCATAAAATTTACAGAGTACAGAAGTGGAATTTTCTTCTCACGCAAAGTCACTTGGTGAAAGTAAACACTTTGAAGTTTTTCAAAAATATATTTCTACCCATGACAGTTCTTTTCATAAGAAAATTATTGCTTTCAACTATGACTGTCCACACTTGGAATTTTGATTTTCTTGACTTTATTTAACAGTAAAAATACTGAGATATGATCACACAATTGTCTAAGGATGATTTCCTACATCATGGACTGGACAGGTTTATACTACACACAAATAACATTAATTTTAAGCATTTTGACTAATATTTTAACTTTTATGAGGGTCAAAGAACAAAATGTGTCTTATCTTTTCTAGCCCAATAAGTTTTAAAAGATTACAATTTCTAACAGACCGAGTAAACACAATTAAAGATTTACATGACTTTCGGATCCATCAAGTTAGGGAATTTGCTGCTCACATGAAATTCATGTGTCACCTCCTTTATTTAGTTCTGTATGTTTCCATGTCTGCCTTCCTGTTTAATCAAGAGGCTTAAGACAGTCTTTGGTCATCAGAAACATCTGGGGAACAATACCTTTGATTATAGTTGTTTATTAAACAAGTCCCAGGGTAGAGGCTTCGTGTATATAGCACATACTCTAAATCCACCCACTCGAGGGGGACAGGAGGCAGCAGATAAACCAGCTGACATGCTACGCGCTGTCCTGCCTGCGGCACAGCTCGCCAGTGTCCTCGGACACAATAAGATGTTTATCCTGCTAAGCTTGGGCTACCGTTTTCCTCTCATATCACTAGCTTTTAGCTGAAGAAGACTTGAGACCTGCACTTCTCTCATCACCTAAGGACACCTAGCAATACTCATCTCCATGTCACTCTTCTTCTGAGCACTTTTCTTGACGGATAAAACCAAAGAGCAAAGAGTTGTGGCACGTTAGTAACTATAATTTATTTTGAAATCATTGCATTATTAAAAAGTTGATAGCATCTTCCTACTCCGCCCCCTCCCCCTTTATTTGAGACAGGGTCTCGCTTTGTAGTTCAGGCTGGCCCTCAGCTCAGCCTCTAACTCACATCACAGCAATCCTCCTGCCTCTGCCTCCTGAGTGCTGGGATTACAGGCGTGAGCCACCACGCCCGGCACTGTGGTATGTGGTACTGATTGCTGCTGGGCGTGAGTCTCCACACCCAGTATTGTATATGGTTACTGGGGGATCAAACCTGGGCCCTTGCGCTTGCAAGACAGGCACCGGAACCACTGAGCTAAATCCTCGGCCCCCTACACCCTTTTAAAGAAATTTTAAGTATTTATTTACAGAACAATTTTATATTTGAATCAAATTTGAGCAGATAATAAAGTTCTTATATTATACCCTATCTTCCATGCACTGTCCCCTATGGTTCATGTTAATGTTTTATGAGTGTCTTTAGTTCTTACCTAATGTCCTTTTTCCCACATAGGATGCACTTGTTATGTGTTGTCAGCTCTTGTTGGCAATGATAATTTCTCAGATTTGTCCCTGGTTTTTAGTAGCATTAAAAGCTTTGAAGAATATCGGTCAGGTTTGTTGTCAAATGTCTTCTCCTTGGGATTTGTGTGGTGTCTTTCTCATCATTTGCCAGGAGTTGCCGGTTTTGGGAGAAGACCCCAGAGTAAATTGCTATTCTTAACACATCATATCAAGATTACAGACTGGTCACATGACTTAGAACAACTGATGTTGAATCTGACCATCTGGCCAAATTTCTGAGGAATTTTTCTGCCCAGGAAATTTGTTTCTTTATTTCTACTGATTATTTTATTCAACAATTTATTTATATCAGTATGGACTCACAGGTATTTCTTTTATATTTTGGGTACTTTTGGACTCTTGTATTACTTTAATTATGCCTGAATTGTTCTTGCTTGTGGACCAACGACTTCTCTTTTGAAGCTATGCTCACAGAGGGGTGCTAGTTTCTGCTATCTATGCTTGGCCTGTGTTGTGAGACTGCCCTTCAGACCACCCAGACTTGTCTGCCCTGGTTAAGTGGCACTCACTGGCAGTAAACACCACTCCTTACACCTCTCAGCCAGCAGGACCTGGAGCCAAATCTACCCCAGGAAATGAAAGGGTGGTGAGATCCAAATTAGAGAGGACATATGCAGAAGAAGAAGAAAGAAGCAAGTAATAATGCTCAATTTGGGTAAAGGCTTGGGGACACGTGGGCCTGGTTACACACAGATTCTGCCTTTAAGTCTAGATCTAACAAGTATTGACTGAGAACCTATGGTGTTTAGCATTGTTGCAAGGCTCTAGAGATGTGTCATAGCAAGGCAAAACCTTTGCCTTCCTAAGTGTATTTTCTAGTTGAAGAGGAGACCAGTACTCCATCTGGATAGAACAGAGAGTAGGAAATGCTGTAAAGAAAAATGAAGGCTGATAAATAGCTCAAGTACAGCAGGGAGGGGCATTGTACTTTTTAGAGAGTAGAAGAGAAGGCTCTCTGAAGAAGTGATTTTTGTATAGGAATGAGATAAAGAAATGAGCTTTGTGAGTATGTGTGGGAAGAGATTTCTGGACAGACAGAATGGCAAGTGTAGAGGGCTTGAAACTGTCTGACTTTTTAGTTGGCTGAAAGAACCTCAGGGATTGTAGGTGGATTTAAATTTTCCATGCTACCCTGATTTCACTATTAGCATTAATTATTAAACAGAATTCAATAAATGAAAATGCTTCTGCAGGTTTGGTTGCTAAGGTACAAACTAACATAATACTACAACTTCCATCTGGGTGAGATTTCTACAGAGGAGAAAATTGCTCTGTGTCTGTGGGCTGTAGGAAAATAAACTGTGCACAGCATCATCTGACCTTGACTTTGATGCATACTGTTTCTCTCAAGGAGGAAGAGGAGAGTGTTATTGGAAGTCAACTAAAAAGCCGGGCAGCAACTTGTCTTATAAAATGTAGCTAGAAATAAAAGCAGTTTGAGTGGTTTTCAAATGTCTTAATCTTCATAATTGTTTCCATATTCTGGCTGGCTGGACATTTTTTTCAGAGAAGCAAGTTTGGGAGAGTCTAAATGAGAGCTCTGCTCATGAAGTTCTCATTTGAATTCCACATATAGACTCTCTAAACCATCATTTTATAAAGTCTTAAATTACTGAAGTTTGAAGTTAAGGTAATTGCTCCAAAGTTTAGCATCTTTTGTTTCTGGGTCTGAACTATTAGACCCTCTATCGTTTTTGGTATAAAAACAAACACAAAAAAACAGACTGGGATTTCATAGGAGTTGTGTTTAGCAACATGAAGGTAATCCAGAAATTAACAGTAATATAGTTTTCTACTCACCATAGAAGTTGAAAACATGTTTCTGAAGTGTCTTTTCTATTCTTTTAAGGGCCACTTAAAAAAGAAAATAAACACAAAAACAAAGATAAAAAGCTGTGGAGAGCTCCCATCTGTTTTTTTTTGCTTTGCTTTGCTTTGTTTTTTTGTTGTTTGAGGGAGTCTTTGAACACAAGTTGATCCGATCATTGTGTCTGTGTAATGCTAATGAAAATATAATGATACTTCTTGGAGCTGTGGTATTTCGTTTGCCCAAGGAGAGAACATACTGTTGTAGAAGAGCGGTTGGGTTGATGGAACAAGATTACCTGGAAGGAATCTTGTTTTCCAGCAGTGTGGCCTTTGACAGGTCTTTCAGTTTTCCTCATCTGCAAAACAGGTATAATAATTGTATTTACATCATTGTTAGGAAAATTAAATTCAATGATCCTGAGTCTAGTACCTGGCACAGAGTAAGTGCTCACAAATTAGTAATTAAAAATAGTAAGACCAGGATGCAGGTATTAAGTAACTCACATTCTTACACACGTGTGTAAGAGAGCACAGAAACTCAGTTAAAGGAATGCATAGTTTAAAGAGGTGGAGCTCTCACATTGTCATCTTCAGTGGTTAATGTATAAATTAGCACAGGGATTTAATTTCATTGTGTGGTGTAGAGAAATACTGTAAGATAGAGATTCATTCATTCATTCGCTCATTCACTTATTCATTCACTCAACAAATGCTGACACTATGAAGGTGAGCACAGCAGGCTAAGTCCCTGCTCTGCTGCAACGGAATGGTCTGGTGGTCAGGGCTGGGTAATATGTGGATAAACACAAAAGAAAATAGTGGGCAGCGGGTGAGCTGTTGGGTGGATGTGCAGACACTCATACAGGCCACCCAGATAACGAGTCACAGGACTTCTTAGAATTAATCAGGAAAGGAATTTTGTGAAAGAGCATTTAGGCTATAACTGAGATAACTAATTTATTTAAAATCACCAAGTCATGTTTTAAGGTTCAAGGGAGGTTGGGAGATGACAGGTCAGTTTGGCAATTCCCACGTTAGATTATGTAACAATCTGTGGTCATCTGTCCTGAGGATGAAGCATCGATAACTTGACTGAATGTTGGAGCAGTGCTTGCTGTAGAGTGCCCAGCCCTCGTTTCTGATCCCTGGGAAATGTCTTACCGGAAACTTAATGAAAGTAACATCTAGAGGTAATTAGTTATCAGTAAAAAATTTTTATGGTTATGTGAACTTGTAAGTAGAAAATTGTTTTATTTTGGCCATTGAAAAACTCTGTGCTATGTTGATAAGAGTAGAGTGAACATCTATAGATGTTGGAGGCTTCTTCTCCTTTGAATACTGAATTTCATATTCACAGCTATAGTCGCAGAAGAAAGGTGTAATGCATTCCATAAATGCATACTTCTAAGACCACTGTTTAAAAGTTTATTTAGTTATTACAGAAAATGTATAACATAGAAAAGACTGAGTTTTATAAAGAGCCCACAGTTCCAGTTTTTACTTAAGTATTTACAGTTTTGAATTTTTCCTTATTTTTTTCTATAGCTTTAAATTTTTCCCAACAGGCCCATACATATATCTGGATGTGTGAGGCTGGATGTGTTGGTACCTATACCTAATAATTATTTGCAATTAAATAATGATGTACTCTTTTGTTTTCACCGTAACTTCCTGGAGGTGATTTCCATTTGCAGAACTGTATTCTGCCCTGTGGAATCCCTTTTTCTGAAACCAGTTCCCATATGAACTTTGTTGTTCTCACAGCTAATCTTCATTTTTCTGTGATATTTCAACTACTTCTCCACTTTAAGACAAGATGCATTAAAAAGGATCTAAGAATTTTCATTTTGATTTTGATGAAGGAAAGTTTCATTGGAAGATTTGTGTGGTAAAAACCATTTTAGGTCTGTATCTCAAACTATAAAAGCTATCTATGAGAAACCATCAGCCAGCATCATACTAAATGGTCAAAAATTGAAACCTTTCACACTAAGATCAGGAACAAGAAAAGGATGTCTTCTGTCACCACTTCTGTTCAATATAGTTCTGGAAATATTAGCCATAGCAATTAAGCAAGAGAAAGAAATAAAAGGAATAAAGATAGAAAAGGAAGAAGTTAAATTGTCATTATTTGCTGATAACATGATACTCTATCTAGAGGATCCTAAAAACTCAATTAAAAAACTGCTGGGCCAGGGATTTAGCTCAGTGGTTCCGGCACCTGTCTTGCAAGCACAAGGGCCCAGGTTCAATCCCTGGTAACCACATACAGTACTGGGAGTGGAGACTCACGCCCAGCAGCAATCAGAACCACATACCACAGTGCCGGGCGTGGTGGCTCACGCCTCTAATCCCAGCACTCAGGAGGCAGAGGCAGGAGGATTGCTGTGATGTGAGTTTGAGGCTGAGCTCAGGGCCAGCCTGAGCTACAAAGTAAGACCCTGTCTCAAAACAAAAAACAAAAAACAAACAAACAAACAAACAAAAAACATGCTGGACCTAATTGCCAAATTTAGTCATGTAACTGGTTACAAGGTCAATGTTAAAAAATCAATAACCTGGGGCCGGGGAGTTAGCTCAGTGGTTCCGGCGCCTGTCTTGCAAGCGCAAGGGCCCGGGTTCGATTCCCCGGTAACCACATAACAATACTGGTTGTGGAGACCCACACCCAGCAGCAACCAGTACCACATACCACAGTGCCGGGCGTGGTGGCTCACGCCTGTCATCCCAGCACTCGGGAGGCAGAGGCAGGAGGATTGT
>PVIR01002582.1:0-100408 GCA_004026965.1 Petromus typicus
AGATAGAAGATGATATCCAAAAATGGAAAGACATACCTTGCTCCTGGGTAGGAAGAACCAATATTGTCAAAATGGCTATACTCCCAAAACTACTCTACACATTCAATGCAATGCCGATTCAAATCCCAACAGCATATTTCACAGATCTAGAGAAAAAAATCCAAACTTTCATCTGGAACCACAAAAGACCTAGAATAGCAAAAGAAATTCTAAGTAACAGGGACATGGTGGGAGGTATTACAACTCTGAACCTGAAACTATACTATAAAGCCACTGTGATAAAAACAGCATGGTACTGGCATACGAATAGACCTGAGGATCAATGGAGTAGACTAGAAGATCCAGAAACTACTCCCGATACACTGAGCCACCTCATCTTTGACAAAGGAGCCAAAAATCCTCAATGGAGGAAGGATAGCCTCTTTAACAAATGGTGCTGGAAAAATTAGGCTTTAACTTGCCAAAGACTAAAACTGGATCTAACTCTTTCACTGTGTACCAAACTAAAATCAAAGTGGATAAGAGACTTAAATATTAAAACAGACACTCTAAACCTTCTGAAAAACAGGTTAGTTAAAACTATCGAATGCATTGGCTTAGGGAAAGACTTCATGAACAAAACTTGTATAGCACAGGAATTGGCTGAGGAAATCAACAAATGGGACCTCATTCTTTTAAAAAGCTTCTGCACAGCAAAGGAAACTACCAACAGTGCAAAAAGGCAACCAACAATGTTGGAAAAATCTTTACCAGCTGTTCCTCAGACAAAGGGCTACTATCTAGAATATATAAAGAGCTCAAAAAAAAAAAATCACACAAATTTAAAGACCCAATTCAAAAATGGGCATCTGAAATGAACAGATATTTTTCAGAGGAAGAAGTAAGAGCAGCTAAGAAGCATGTGAAGAAATGCTCAACATCATTAGTCACTGGAGAGATGCAGATGAAAACAACATTGAGATTTCATCTCACTCCACATAGATTGGTTGCCATTTCAGAATCAGCCAACAGCAAATGTTGGCGAGGCTGCGGAGAAGAAGGAACCCTTCTCCACTGTTGGTGGGACTGTAGACTCGTACAACCCCTGTGGAGATCAGTTTGGAGAATCCTCAAAAAGCTAGGATTGATGGTCCCATTTGACCCAGCCATTGCCCTGCTACGTATATACACACAAGAATTGAAAGACTCATATCACAGTGACATATGTGCACCCATGTTTATAGCAGCCCAATTTGTGATTGCTACATCTTGGAAACAACCCAAGTATTCATCAACTGGAGACTGGATAAAAAAGCTGTGGTTCTTCTATAGGATGGAGTATTACTCTGCCATAAAAAATGATAGGTTTGAATGATTTCTACTTAAATGGACATCCCTTGAGGATATCCTCATAAGTGAAATAAATATGTCACAGATAGGTACATATCGCATCTTTTCTCTGGTATGAAAAAATAAAGATGTAAATGAATCCTAGAATTGTATGTTATATATTGTGAAATAGAAAATACTCAACGTAAAATAGGGTGAAGGGGAAAAATAATGAGATTATAACAAAAAAGGAAACAAATTTTATGTATATGGGGGGGGTGGTAGGGTGGGTACAGCTATTAAAAAAATGAGAATTAAGTCGTGTCTTATACTGGTATAAATCCCCATTATGGAGAGCAATCATGATGCGTGTATGTAATGTACCATGATATAATCAAATACTTGACAAAATATGAAATGGAAGAAAGTGAAAAATTGTAGTTAGAGTATCCTGAGGGTTCCTGCCTTGTTTGGGTGGAGTATCAAGACAGTAGCCTTCTTCCTTGTCATATTATAATTCTCGATGCACATTAATCATGCTGATGAGTGGGTTGGACTGATACTTTTGTATGTTTGTATTGTTCTTTGACCATATATCTTCTTCTCCCCTCTTTGCCTTTCCCTCTCTTTACTTCCTTCTCTCACCTCTTACTTCAGTTCTCTTTTTCCAAATGGTACCTCTTTTTTCTGCTTCCACGTATCAGAGAAAATACTACTTGTCTTCTATATCTAGCTTTAAAAAATTAATTTTAAATAAGCATATTAAAATATCTAGGGTATCACTAAGAATAGGCACAGAGATAATTCCTTCCAAAGGATCAGAAGATACATATGTGTGTCAGGGTTGGATGAGGAGGAATAGGTTAAAGAAGAAAATGAAAATATATTCAAAGTGGAAGGACAACTATAGAAACAGCACAAAAGAGAAAGAAAAAAATCAAAGGAAGAACGAAGGCAGAGATCATTAAGATCTTCTGCACTGTATCCAAACAATGGGACTTTATACACACTGAAATCGTAGGGGTTAATTTCATACTATGGCTAACAGTGAACAATTAGTATTAATGACATGTGAGAATGAAAGGCTTTTTCCAAAAAGATCCTTGAAAGCTTTAAAGACCTATATCTCCAAAATGAATACTTAACAGACAATTTCCAAGTGTGCTCGGGGTTACTAAACTTAGGGCATGTTTTCAGTTTTGTAAAATTTGGCCTTTGAATTCATCTAGTCTTTAATCCCAAATACCTATATTACATTAGTTCTCTCTGTACAATTGGTACCTACCAGCTCCTTCAGATTTTATTTTGAGACAGGGTCTGGCTGGGCTCAATCTAATGATCCTCCTGCTAGGATTATAGGCATGTTTCCCCATAACTGGCCCATATTTTTTTAAGGCTAGAGTTGGGGCATTACCTAGAAAAAGTTAGAAAGTACAGAATCTAATGATTAATATAAAAATTGATGTTTTATAAAAGGAATATAAAGCCAAAAATATTGCTCTTCTATAGCATTCTAAACAACTTCCTACCGGGTCCCCCATGTGCTACTTTCTTATATTCTGTAGAAAAGAGCTTGCATAAGTTGGTAAGCTGGTTTTATGTCTTCTTTTTCCCTGAATGCTCATTCTGAAGTCAGGCTAGATTGCACACCAGAAAGCAAGGTGATAGGCATAACCCTGTTCCAATCCCCTTGTATTCTTCCTCTCCACTTAAAGAATGCTTTGTGCCCTCAGCAGCAGTGTCTCTTGGCTAAGTAGCTTATCACCTTTCTGCCTCAGTTTCCTTGTCTGTACAGGAAGCCTTCAATGGACTCTGGTGAGGATGAAGTGGCTTGTGGTAACCCCTGGGCAGTGCGCACTGCCATGGTAACGAGGACACATTAGCTGTCACTGCGATTATTACTGGGTTGCTCTGCTGTAGTGTGGCTGGACTCTCGGACTTTCTGTGATGCCCCTCAGGGTTTTGATGTATCACACCCATGCTGCACTGGTGAGAGTTCGACTTCCCTCCCACTCCACACACAAGCTCCCTCTCCAGCACATGTAAGGGGCTGCTGTCGCAGACTGTTCCCAGAAAAGTGGTGTGGGGGCTTTGATGGCCGTGCCTGTGTGCAGAGCAGATGGGGATCCAGGCTCTTCTTGTTACTTTGATGCCTCTGTGCCGTGTGGGCAGGTTCCTTGCCTTTTCACCAGGTGCCAGGTGCTGAGCCACCTTACCCTGGGGTGTGGTAATTATCCTTCTTCACTGCGGACAGGCGGGAGGGCATGACCTGCTACCTGTGAAGACAGTACTTTCTCCAGCATCGGTGCCAGGCCTTTTTTCTTTGTACCTTTTTGGTAATGAAGGAAAGTCCTTTAGTGATCTGCAGTGAAAACTGATCTTAGCTTGAGTTGGCTGACAGGGTTTAACAGTCCCATTTTTACACACATTTGGATAAGTTAGGAGATTTAAGACTAAATTATCCCTGCAGGAGTGCTAAGACTAAATTCAATGATGGCCTAGCAAAACTGCTTAGACAATGTCCTTCCCTCACAAGAAGATACACAACTTTTATGAGAAGATCTATACGCTGAAACCTATATATGACATTCGGGGAAAAAAAAGGTTCACGTTACACCTATAATGGCTGAGTTTCAATGGCATGTGACACATGGTTCTCTTCTAAAATGTTTAGCTGCTTTCACAACAATTACCCCAAAAAGTCATAAATAATAAGAAAAAGGAACAGCTAGGAAAGACTTTGTGGTGGAAGTGCAGCCAGAATCATGTACTTAGTGAAGCCTTGTGCCCTCACCCAGCTGAACGTGTCTTCCATGTCTTTCCTGCAGCTAGCCTTTCTGCTTCTCAGGAGGGATGGGAATAACGGGAAGAATCCTAGGAAGCTAAAGACCATGACTAATTAAGACTGTCTAGGGCCGGGGATTTAGTTCAATGGTTCCGGTGCCTGCCTTGCAATCTCAAGGTCCTGAGTTCCATCCCTGGTAACCACATACCACAGTGCTGGGTGTGGTGGCTCACACCTGTAATCCCATCACACAGGAGGCAGAGGCAGGAGGATTGCTGCGAGTTCGAGGCTCACCTGAGTTACATAGCGAGCTCAGGGCCAGCCTGAACTACGAAGCAAGACCCTGTCTCAAAGGAAAAATGTGTCTATGACACTAGCATCAGAACATTTAGAACTAAATTAAGAGCAATATAGACTCTACATACTGTATTTAAAATGCATCATGATCAATGTGACCATTAAACTGATAGTTTTACAAACATTTTCAAAGGACTTCAATACATAAATACATTCTGACACTTGTAAAACTACTGCTGAATCTTTCATAATATCTAACATGAAAAAGTTTCTTTTTCCATTAGAGAAGAACATCTCTTCCTGTAATGTGTTATGTCTAGGGACTAAAAACAAGTACTATCTCTTTTCCCTCAAGTCAATCAGTTATATAAATACTGAAAATTTGATGACTGGTACTGGCTGAGAGCTCAACTTCTCTTGATTACAATGAATTTAAGTCTCCCTGCCCCCACACAGTCTTATGGCTCTTTCCCACTCCTCTTAGCACTCCACTGCCAACGGCAGAAATAGGAAAACTTTCTTCGTGGTGAGTGTAGTCCATCTCTTCTAGGTCAATTGTGAAAATCTTGATGGTTAAGAGTATTGTAAGGAGGGAGCGCCCAGGGTCTGAATACAACAGCGGGAGTGGCGATCTTATTTGCAGACAGAATAGACTTCAAGCCCAAACTGATATATATATATATATAGAGAGAAAGATGGACACTATCTTTTAGTACAGGGAAAAATCCAAGAGAAAGAAATAACAATCTTAAATATCTATGGTCCAAATTCTAATGCACCCAGCCATATAAAACAAACATTAATGGACTTGAAAAACCAGATGAACTTCAATACAATAATAGTAGAGGACCTCAATACCCCACTGTCCCAAAGAGACAGATCGACTGGACAAAAAGTCAATAAGGAAATACTTGAGTTAGCCAGACTCTTCAGCAAATGGACTAAATAGATGCCTCAGAGTATTTCACCCCACAAAGTCAGAATTTACATTCTTCTCAGCTGCTCATGGATCATTCTCCAAAATAAACCACACACTCCTTCACAGAACAGGTTTAAGCAAATATAAAGGGACTGAAGTTATCCCTTATATACTGTCGGACCATAGTGCCCTGAAATTGGAGCTGAATAGCAAAGGAAAACCCAGGATTTTCACAAACACATGGAAACTGAACAACATTCTGCTGACCAACCAATGGGTCACAGAAGAAATTAGAGAAGAAACTGAACAGTTCTTACAACTAAATGATAACCCCAATACAACATATAGAAATTTATGGGACACAGTGTACATGAGGCTATCAGTATTTCCTGTCATGAACATTCCTGATAAAAAGTACTGTTAGAAATGTTACATTTTAGTCTGAGCTGGAATTTTCTGAGTTCAGACACAAGGTGGAATGCAATGACAAGAGTAAGACAGTTTTGGACTAATGATTCTCTTGTTTTATGCCCAGATTTTGTCAAAATATGCATTTGAGGGACAATTTCATGAAAGCAAAACAAAAATAACACTAGTAAGAAATGTTGACTGTTGAAAATGTCTCCTCCTGAATTGCATTTAAGTGTAGGGAGTTCTTTTCAGCTCTTACTGTTATTTCTCCCTACGATGCATAATTAGATAGATAGAAAATAATCTTTACTTCATTTATTTATCTTTTGTAGTATTGGAGACTGAACTCATGACCTTGCACTTCCAACACAGGCATGGCACCACTAAGCTAAATCCCCAGCACAGGAAAGAATCTTTAAATACTCGAAGCAGTATAGTTTAGGGTAATTAAGTCTTTAAATGTACTGGAATTTTTTTTCTTTTACAGTACAAACTTGGGCCCTTATGCTTCCAAGGTAGGGGCAGTACAACATGAATTTATAAATGGAATTTTTCAACTTTCAACATTTATTGGTAAAATTTTATCTAAGATGTTATAGATAACTAGAGAAAATTTCTCAGATCTTTCTCCTGGATGTTTGTTATTTAATGAAGTAATTAAAGTGATTTTGTCAGGAACAGTTATAATTGTTTATTACAATTTAGTAAAAACATCTTAAAATATTTATTATTTTTGTCTCAAATTAATACAAATAAGTAAGATTCTATGTACAGACCAATTATTTTTTACTGCATCTGTTTATTTTACATTACATTTAAAAAGCTATTGATTCATCTCAAGAAATGCATTGTCAATAAAATTTATCTTTAATGCTGAATGATTATCTAAATTTATTTGTTGTTTTAAGTAATAATATGGTAATGACTACAATAACTCAATCTAGAAGAATTTAATCTTATAGTAATTTAGTGTGACAGATCAATAAATAGTTTATAATCATAGATATCTTTTTGTTTTTTTAGACAGGGTCTCGTTTTGTATTTCAGGCTGGCCCTGAGCTCAGCTTCAAACTCACATCACAGCAATCCTCCTGCCTCTGCCTCCCAAGTGCTGGGATTACAGGCGTGAGCCACCACGCCCGGCACTGTGGTATGTGGTACTGATTGCTGCTGGGCATGTGTCTCCACACCCAGTACTGTATGTGGTTACCAAGGATCGAACCCGGGTCCTTGCACTTGCAAGGCAGGCACAGGAACCACTGAGTTAAATCCCCGGCCCTAATCATAGATATCTTAAAGTAATATTTTTATTGTATAAGTGCCAATACTTACAACATGTTGGTTACTTTTAAAATATATTTTGCAGCTACTTAGGCTTATGTTTAAATATTTTAGATATCAACTGAAAAATGTGTAAAAGATAAAGCTTTTTATAAAAGTTTTCAAAGTCCATTACCAAAAATATTGACTTATAATTCTAAAGAAAGCATGTGGATTAAGTTCTTATCCCATTATTGCTGTTAAATAAGGTAATCGATTCTTTTATTTCTAATTCACAAAATTGTGTTTCTTAGTTTTTATATTGAGCACTTTGTACCGCTTGGAATAAATAAAAAGATTCAACTTCTGAGATCCTGTTAGAACCCAGCTTAAAATCTCTAATAGAATGTTTTAAAAGTCCAGTAATAGTAAACAGAAACTTGGCTGCACTGGGTTTTAAGAAATCCTGCTTTAAATCAGTGAGAAGGAGTCCCTTGAATCTTGGCAGTAACCTTAATTCCCTAGAAATACAAGGTTCTGGATAGAAAATTACACCTGTAGAACTAATTCACTTTACGAAGACAGAAGACAGAAGGTATCTCTTTAGATTAATGAGTTAGACCATATCAAGCCCACTTGGGAGAAAGGGAGATATATCTGGCCATGCTGCACACTGCAAAGCCAGATGTTCATTTCTTCCAGCAGACAAACACATTTCCAGTGTTAAATGTTCTCATACAATGTCTGGTGAAATCATCTATTTAAAAATGCTCTAATATTCAAATTATATACCAGTCTAATTAATTGTTTGGTTTAACTATGACTTAACTATGAGATTATTAGTGCAAGTAGTAAATAACCATACAAGCTAAATATCAGCATTAGATATGTTAATAAAAGCTATTTAAAAACTTGTGAATGGCAAGTGAAATCAATCCCTTTCATTGTTTTCTTAATTTAAAATTATGTAAAGAAGGTAGACACTCAGAGGCATCATGAGATGAGCCGAATTAGTGCTCACAGCAAGTGAGCATAATTTGTCATTGAATTTAGTACAGATTTTGAAGTGGAGAACCTGAATCTAATTCTCATGCAGCCATTGTTGGCTCTTCCTTCAAACTGACTTATAAATTACAATGCTATACACTGCTGAAGTGATTTCGACCTACTTTCAGAGAGAATAATGGTATTATAATATTTCCTTCATAACTCTACTAAGTTCCCTAAACATTCTATATTTCACAACCTTAAGATACAACCAGTATCACTAAGTTTCCTATGGTTAACCAGGTATCCAAAGATAGGCCATTATGAGGTTAAAGTTTAAGATTATTCAGTGAGTTGCCAATCATTAAATCCAAAGTGTTCCTACTGGATTTAGAAAAAAGCAAATGTCTAGTTCTGTTCAAGCTCAAAGCCTTGGGTTCTGATACATTTCCAGTTCTTAGGAATAAATATTGATTTCTGCTAAACATTAATTTTTCTAGAGAATTACAGATTCACAGTCTATAGGCAAAAGAGAATTCCAGTGCAGTGGAGCAGGGTGTTCAATGGCTCAACCTATGGGGACAGGTCTCGTTACAACACTAGTCTCAGTTAGGTGCAACGGAGCCATGTATAGCAAGCCTATTTGTTTAATACTAAGGCACAGAATAGATGTAGAACATTCCAGGGCCCATGGCAACACCATGAGCAATGCGGTTCTCATTTTAACATGTATATGAGTCACCAGACTATCTCTTTGAAATAAGTCTTCAGTCAGTAGAAGGTATGAGGCTTGTATTTCTTATAAGTTCCCAGGAGACACTGCTCCTGCTGGAGTACTTTGAGTAGCAAAGTTAGATCCTGTCTAGAAATGAGATGTGTAGGCCAGAAGTTGGAGGCCCAGGCTCTTGCTTCAAGTTGGCTCTTATGTAGCTATGTGATTGGAAAGTTCTTTAACCTCTAAGTGAACTAGGATCTGCTTCTGAAAAGTGACATAGATCTGGGCCAGATGACATATGAGGACCCTCAGAACCACAAAAAGTAAAGATTTAAAGATAACTGTTAATTTTATTTTAACTACTATAATCTATATTATCATTCCTAAATGGTCAGCAAAATTCAGAAAGTTTTATTGTACTACATTACTCCCAAATTTCCCTGTTTAGTTGTACTTTGTATCCTGTGAGAACAAATATTTATTTTTAATTTCAGTTTCCATGCTGTTCCTTTATAGCTTTTAGAACACTATTCAGATTTCTACTTTCCTGTAAGGATAGTTCTAATGAATGCTGAGTCTTATGAATGAGGTTATTTGTTGCTCAAATGAAAATACAGTTCTTACTATTTCACATTTTTCAGAGGGGTTGTAATATTCATAAATAGATGCTGGTCCTTTAATTGGAATCAATCTCATAAAATGCAGCCTCCTAAGGTGGTAATGGTGAGTGATAGATTTAAACTGCATTTAGCAGGGAAAAATATTTTCCCTTCTTAATGAAATTTAAGTCAGATGCCTCCTATTTATTCCCAACATCAATATTTTTATTCAGAACTTCATTAACTGTGGTCTGCAGTATTGTACTAGTCAGCCAACTGATGTTCCATTTCTAGCCTGTCCATTTCATAGTTACTCCAATGCAGCACCTAACATACTTGGGCCCATATTTCAACAGAACTCATGCTACTTCTGGTCAAAAGCCTGCACTGGGCCCTAATTCAATTCCTTCATCCAACAGATCACTATACATGTTCAGGTTCCTTCCATTTTACCAAATGATTTCTATAGTTCCCATTTGTGTAAATCTCTATATATTTTTCTTCTATGTAGTATGCCTTCTTCATAAAATTCTACTCATTCTTCAAGACACAGTGAAAATATCAATTTTCCTGCCAAGAAGTTAAGGTCATATTCCTTGCTCTTGATTCTGTTCTTTATTCAACAGCACCTTTGTCCCATAATTTCTGCTTATATTTTTCCCTTTCCTTTAGCTATATGATTCTTGGGAATCTTCAGTATGTTATATTTATCCCTGTAGCTCTCACAACACTTTTTCAGTTGTCTGTACCTGTGGAGTAAATGAGTGACATCTTTAGGGTTAATGCATGGATCAAGAAGCTTAGGAATTCATTTAAAATATTTATTAATACTGTATATTACTTGTTTGAAGCAAATTACTTAAATTCTGTGATTTATTTTCTTATTTATTGTGGAACTAATAAATGTTTACTAAATTTTTATATTCACTTAACATTACATAAAGGACTACGTTCTATAACAATTAGAAAAGGAAATCTTTTGACTTAAGAAATCATGGTGAGTATTGTTTTAGGAAAGTGTGTTCTATATTCAACTGTTAAACATTTCTGTTAAGAAAGTTCTCTGTGTAAAACTTAGAATATACAAAGATGAAGCAATTAATTATAACAAAGAAACAAAATAGCACTGGCTCCCCAATTTGTTACTACCTAGAGGCAACAGTTTCAAGAAGAAATGTCAAATCTTTTCTTTAACTACTATCAATGCCACTTTGAGAATGACATCATAATTGTCTGTCTTGGTCTGGGAACTAATACAAGTGTATCGTGCAAGATACACTGTACATGTTTTTAAAACAAGAGAATGAAAAAGTCTAACAAGCTAAGATTATAGGATTTGTGAACTTTCAGCCCACATCAAATTGATTTCCTGTGCTCATAACTTACAGGAGAATGGTTGGTATATTTAGTTAGTTTTCTCTTGCTGAAACATAATATTTGACATCCACAACTTAAAGAAGAAAAAGTTCAATTTGGCTCAGTTTCAAGGGATTCCGTTCCTGGTCAGCTGGCAGAAGGATATGGCAGAGCAAAGCTGCTTAACTCACGACAGCCAGGAAGCAGAGCAGAGGAACAGCGCAGGGAGAAAGGGGGAGAACCCAGACCTAGACCCCAAGGCCTCACCTCCACAATCCTCTCAGACACACCCAAATGTGCTCCAGTAATCCTCGATGCACCTTTTAAAGCCAATCAACTTGAAACTTCTTCACGATAGGCACAGTTTGCAATGTTCAGCTACCATATATGGTAAACCTTTTAGAACATTATGTTGATCTAGTAGTACAATATTTTAATGATCATAAGAATTTGAAAAGGTAAAGCTTGAAAAACTTGCTGCATAATCAAAGAAATTAGCTATAACTGATCAGTAATATTACAAAACATTTTTAGTAAAGTATTAAAAGATCTTGGTCTTACATAATTCTTATGTTAGAGTCTCTTCTAGTCTATTTTAATGCCAAAAAATGTAATTTTAAGTAGTTCTGACCAACTCTAATATAGCATTTTTCAATGAGACTATAAAAAACGGCTTGGAAACTCTGTTACAGGTTTCTCTCCCTAATTCATCCACCTATACTAGTTCAAGAAGAAAGACAAAGGTGGCCATAATCCTCTAAGCAGTACTTTCTATGGCACTTTTTCCCTTGAAGCCTATAAATTCTTCCACTCAGGTAATGGCAAAGTTGTTTTCTAAAGAAATGGAAAGTATTTGATTTATTATGCTTTAAGTGCATTTTAGAATGGTATTTTTTGCCATAATACCAATTACTTTCTTAACATTGCTTTATGGCAGGAGTTTATTCATTACTGAAAGAACTAATGATGATTTGAATATGTTCTTAATGTCTAGTGACATAATCTAATATTATTTTTGAAAAAAATTTTGAAAAAAGATAAACACATAACTTAGTTCACACTATTAAAACAGTGCAGGTTGAAATAAACTTTTCTGATATATTGTGGACTATAACACAAGCTCTCTGCAGATCACAAGACTATTCTCAAAGATTATTCACAGACGTGAATAAGAAGCAAGAGTATTACTAGGATTCAAATTATTTTGGTAAAACAGTCTTTGTGTCACGTCTAAAAAGCTTATGCGTGGATACTCATAATTTACTCATAATTTAGGAGGAATAAAGAATACCACTGCATACTTCTGGTTCCCATACTTTCTCACCACAAGGCTGAAAAAGCCGCACCTAACCTGATAACAAACACTGTTGCCCAGGGTACTGGTCTTCGCTTTCACTAGCTTTTGCCATCTAGTTTATATGGCAGGGACTTATAACTAAAACATCAAATAGATCAGAGATGAGGAGGCCTAGGACCATGCTCCTCTACTGAAATCATACAAGATAATAACAGGGGATTGGGAATGTATGATATATGTATTACTTTAATATATGAATATATATTTTACAGAGCATTTACAAAACAAAACTAGCAAATTAAACTCATTATAGTTATTTTCCTTGATTCATTTTTCTTTCTTATACAAATTCATTTAAAAGCAGTAATTAAAGACAATGTAGGTGCTATTGACAAAATCATAATAAAGGCTTGGGAGCCTCTTAGGAAGGAAGACTGGGCTCAAGTGAAGATGGTCCTGGCTCAGCATGTCCCAGATGAGCTGTAACACCTCAGCCAAGTCGCAGTCCCTTTGGAGGGCCGACTGCTCATCTGCACAGAGATGGCTAAAGTGACCACCTAAGATCTGCCCCAGTATTACTATTCTGTAATGTTGTCATCTCTAGTTAAAGGCCATTACCAAAACCAACAATCTCTCCAAAACAAAATATGCATTCTGACCCTTAAGACAAAGTGTCTTTTTTAAACTTGTCAAGAAGATCGGTGGACTTCATGTGGAAGTTTTTGAAGTTAAAATATTTCACTGGTAGATTCTTTGAAAAATTAGAAATAAACTTGCTTAACGACTTCACTTTTTTTCATGTGAGAGGATCTCAAATAGCTTTGAATTCCCTCATCAATAGGGCAGATACATAGGAAAGAGTTTTATGCATCATATTTCACACATGTGACTATTATTCCAAAATGGAAATGGATCTGCATGATGTAATCAGAAGGAAGATCTAAGTCACGTCACACATTAAATAAAAAATTCTATTAGACGGAGAGAAATCCCACACTGAGTAACAAAAAGCTCATATCTTTTGGTAACTTCCCCTAAGTAACACTTCCATGGGCAGACTCTTTGTTTTCTAATCTTCATACTGTGCAAAGCAAACCACCTTTCCCTTGAATTGGAAATTTCACCTCTTTTGGGGCCTCACTCTCAGAGAAGACTGTCCTGAATATTTCTATCATTACTTCTCACTTTGTCTGAAGAGAAAGTAGGTTAACCAATTAAGTTGCAAGGTGAAGGAAAAAAGTTTTGCTGCTGTTGCTGCTGAGCCCTGTACTATCTGAACTAAGCACTTTGGAAATTATTTAATTAAGGACTAACATAGTTTATTTTCTTTTCTACTGGAATACTTACTACATCCTTTTAACCTATGTCGCTCAGCAAACTAGTGAGCAAACACCAATAAAACCAATCTAATCTATTTTTGGTAGAAAAGTTCTGATTATAATGATGCAAAAAAGAAAAAAGAAGAAAGATGCTATGAGGGAAATTCTATTTACCTGTGATCTCTAAAATAGTATATTCATAGAACATATCTAAATGCATATAATACATAAGTATAGAAATTGACCCCTAATACCCTACAGCTTCATTATGTATTGCAACTCAAAAGACTTCTTGAAAATATGGCTTCACAGTTTTCTCTTTACATTATTTTGTGAAATGCATCTGTAGACACGTTTGCTCTTTGCCACCCTCACGTGCAGCAAATCTCTGATGGTCTGTGAAAGAGGGGCGCGGTGTGTGGAGCTGCTCCCGACCAGACCAGAACAGTCACTGCTGACTCTGCCTCCTCCGAAGAATGGCGGCCAGTCTCTGTCGGGTCTCACTGACTGAGAACGCCCGGCCCCTGGGAGGCCGCGGCGCGGGGAGCACCGGCAAACCCGAGCTGCTGGCTCTCGCCGGTTTATCTAGGGCTGGGAAAGTGCTGCGGTCTGATGCTGTGTGCAGGCTGGGGATTCTGACTCCTTTTTCAGAGTGCAGCCTCGCAGGGCTTCTCCCTCCATGATTAGCGACCGCAGCGATAGAGGAGGTTAGGCTGCCCTTGCTGTGGGAACGTGGTGACAACGGGAAGCTCCCACTGAGCTTCCGGAGCTCCAGGAGCTGTTCTCTGGCTTGACTCAGCGCCTCCGTCAGTTCAAAGCGTTCTTCACACTCTCTGCGTACTGTTTCTTGAAGAACAGAGTTCTGAAAAGAGACGGGAGCACCGCGGGCATTATACAGTGCACACAAACAGGGAGCTATTGGCAAAATTAACAACTCAGCTGGAAATCAGAAGTCGATACTCTTTGCCTGTCTCTATGATACTCTACCATATTGGTCATATAAGTCACAAACACAATTCGTGAAGGTGAAAAGACCATTTGTTCCATCTTTCGCCATTTGCAGAAGATGAACCAAGAATCAGAGAGGTTTAGTGACTTGGCCTGGGTCACTCAGATGGTGGAGGTGGAGGTGACAAACCCAGGACTTCTAATGCCTTTATTAGCAGGGTTCACCTTCTCTGCCTCCTGTTTCAGACTGTATATTCTACATATGTGATATCGAAGAGTTAATATCCATAGTCATTAAATATGCCATTTTATAATGATGGTACATGGCAATACATAAGTCAAATAGGTAAAATCACATAGATTTTTAAATGGAAATAATAACAAATATATTAGCTATCACATTTAAACAATACGTCAGTTTTTTATATGATGCTTTCTCAATGAATCTTAAATATATCGACCATTTGCCATTTTGAAAGACAATATCCTCCAACAAAAAGAAACATATGCTTTTAACGCCTTAATCAATCACTTAACAAGTTGCTAGAAGCTGTAGTAGATACAATCTATATTAACCAGCTTTGTGTCACTGTAACAAAATACCCGAGGTAATAACTTACATGGAAAAAATGTTTATTTTGGCTGATGGTTTAGTCCAAGATTAGGCAGCCCCGTTGCCTTGGGACTCTGGCAAGGGTGGCACATCATGGCAGAGAAACAGAGAGGAGGAAATTGCTGACCTCACGGGCCAGGAAACAGACTGGACTGGGCCGGGTACCACTACTCCTCTTCAGCCATATCCTAGTGACTTAAAGGCCATCCACTAAGCCCCACTCCCACTGGTTCTATCACTTCCATTTTTCTTGATTATGACATGAACTGTACTCCTTTCTAAACTTGGTAATCAAAATAGAATATGAAGCAATACCAGGTCAGCACAATAATTGTGTATAAAACTAGCTGCATGTTTCATCATTCACATATATTATTTCTATACCTAGTGATCCACATATTCACATTTTGAAAAGAATCAGGCTAATTACTTAATAACTGGAAAGTTATTTTTATTTTTGAGTTTCAGATCACAAGTGTATGTGGCTTTATCACCTGGTTCTTATTAACTCTGCCTGAAAATGCTTATTGAAAAGGCAGGGGAAAAGGAAATTAGAGAGGAAAATACATACTGCACTACTGAAGCTGTTATTTAATTTATGGCTCTCAACAATTCTATTTGCCAAAAATGACAATGAAGCTCAGGCTGGACATGAAACCTGATGACAGTAACCTGGGTCAAACTGGTGTCCCTACAGCCCCGATTCATGTTGCTGTGTCTAAATTAGTTGTCTACGTCATTACATCAAACATGAAGGAGCCATTTGGTTCCTAGAACATGGAGGGCATAAAAAAGTAGAAGAGAGCCAGGGATTTAGCTCAGTGGTTCCAGCATCTGCCTTGCAAGTGCAAGGTCCTGAGTTTGATCCCAGGTAACCACATCCCACAATGCTGGGCATGGTGGCTCACACCATCTTTGCTTTCCTTCATGGTAGCAGCTCTCTGGACTTCTCACTGCTGTGCCTGGGTGCGTGATAAAAAAGCAGTAAGATATTTTCATTTGATTTTGACCAAGGGTTTTAAATTATATTAACCTAGACTTTTTAAAAAAAAAGAACAAGAAAAAGAAAAGTCAACTTCCAATTCATTGTTTCTTGTCCACTAGTAGAGTAAGCTGGAAAAACATGGCAAAATGATTATATTTAAGTGACTTCAATGAATTAGTATAACAATATCCTTAATTGAGATAACTATGAGAAGGAATTAATCATATTAGAATATATAAAAGGAAAAACGAATAATAATGAATAATGAGGTCAACAAGTTGGTCATATGAGTGACAGCCGAAGTAATATAAAATGATAGATGAAGCAATGGGGAATGTTATTAGAACTCTCATTAAGAGAAAAATAAAATTAATTAATTTACTAAAATTAAATTTAAGTCTCAAAGGAAAAGAGTAGTGCTCCACAGAAAATATCCATAAAGTAAGTTTCTTAGTAGCCGTTTGGGCAAGTGACAGGAGAAAATGAAAAGGTGGTATGAACCAAAAACATTCCAAAAGAAGTGAAAAAGAAGCAAAATGCTATCAGACTTCAGACAGAACTTTATATTCAAGCTTTACACTCAGTGAGGTCTGAACCTGTCATGACATTCTCAGATTCTACTAATCCTGATTAGGTGTATTCCCAGGGGAGCAAATGACCAGCAAAGTGGAGGTTTGGAGAACTGCTGCTGACTGTCTCAGTGCTGACTGTCTTCACTGCTGTGAAACTCATTTTTCTTCAAAGTGTAATAACTTTCAGGACAAAGGATTAATTCTCATTCTATGATTTCTCAAACCAGAAGGACCTCTGAACTGGAAAGAGGATCCAAAATTGAGGCTTTTCTTTTTGTTTGTGCCAAAACACTATGAAATCTTAGGGGACTCTCATAATACTTTCATACCCTCTGCTACCATTGCCTTCTCCTATAGAATAGAGGCTACAACTCAATAGACAGCTCAAATGTGATAGTTTATTTAATGACAGGGCACAAATGGAAATAGAATACTTGCAAGTTTAGAAGATTTCTATTTCAGGAGTGGAGTGTGACAGGGCATGACAAGAGGACATGTGGATGTGGCTACAGTCAGTAGACACATTAGCGGAAAATTCCATCATACATGAAAAGAATCATCACTTGTGGTTAGATTGTTCTCAGCAATTTGGGAAAGAGGAAGGCCGAGTTGGAGAATTTTCACGTGTTTTCACTGAATATGACTTAGTATGAATTGGTGCAGGTGCACCAGGGAAGGAGCGACCAGCACTGACACAGGGAGGAGTGACCAGGTCCGATCAGAAAGGAATGTGGCAGCATAGTACATCTAGAGCTTTGACTTTATTCTAAGGGCTATCTGGATCCAGTGACAGACTTATTTCTCACTGGGGCTGATATGGTCAAGCCTGAAAAGTAGAAAGATCTTTTTACCATCGCTCTTAAGTGGCACAGAGTGAGGCAAGAGGAGCAGTAAGAAGGAAAGTGGGAGCTCAAAGTTCTCAGGCAAGAGGTTTCCATCACAAGTGTCCTTTGGGCTGGGTGGTCCAGGAGAAGGGGAGCTAATGTTCCTGGATCCTTCTTCTCTGGTGATTGGTGGTGATCTATAGGTAATTCTATGATATTTTCAGATAAAGGTCACCTCAATTGGAATTAAAACATTGCTTACTTGTAACACCACTGAGAAGGTAAATATCAAAATGAAAATATGAGCTCACTCTCTGTTTTAAATTTCACATATTAAAAAATGGCATATTTCCTCCACGCTGTGATGGAAGAGTGGTTTAATTTTATGTTTGTTTTCATTTTTATCCTTAGAGACAGTTGGGTTGCTTTCAATTTCAAAAACAGTGGAAGAAGTGAGAGAAGACTTTGCTGGGTAACTTGATCATTCTGAAGGTGAGAATCCTGTTTGTGGTGTTCCGGAATCAGCTGTATTTGGCATAATTTGGGGGAACGTGCCAGGAAAAGCAAGCCCTCAGTGAAGAAAGAATAAGCACAGATGGGTGGCTTTGTTCATGCTTTACACTCAGGGAGGTCTGAACCAGTCATGCAGTGATCAGATTACACTCAGTCTCCACCAACTCTAACCAGATATAACTCGGGGAGTGGGTGGTCGGCCAGCTGGGCAGGGGGCTGAGGTGAAAGGAAACTCTGTAGAAAAGGTGTGGACACCAGAAAGAGGAGTAGGAGTTGGCAAAGGATGTGCCCAGCTCCCATTCAGCAGCTTCTGTTCAATTAATCTGTTCAGCCCAAATTGTTACAGAAAAGCACTGAAAATGGCCTTTTGGAATGGCAGGAGTAAGAATCCTCACACATTCTCAGGAAGGAAGGAAGATAGAAGCAGGCAGGTAGTTTGTAAAATTGTATTTCCTTGCTTGCAAACATAATATAAAGTAACTATGGCAGAAGTATCTGAATAAATATAGAAACAAGATAATAATCCCTCAGACTGACAAACTTCAAGAGCACAGTTTTGGGACAGGAAGGACGACTTTTTGAAGGCAAAGTATTCACAGTACGGGAGATGGGTACCTCTAATAATCTAACTTATGTCAGATTTAATTAGTATTAAATAACAAAACGATTTCTCCATATTTCTTCTCCTCTTGTCAGTCTTCTGACATGTCCCTCTTCCCAGGTGGGAACCAACAGCTTGAGCTCCTTCGGCCAAGATGCTCAGTGCATCCTCCTTCTCTTCCCCTGCCACTGCCCCCAGTTCCCCAGGGGACAGAGGCTAGAGAAGTTCCTTCCATTCTCTTGCTGTCTGGAAGACACCCCCAACTTTACATTTTATTGTGTCCTCAGGCTCAGAACCACTTGCTTCATGATTTACAATCTCACAAACAGAATTATCAGAAAAATGTGTGCTGTTTTCTCTATACTGACTGAACATGCAAATACAAGAAATATTTATTCTCAAAATGAGGAAATAATGCTTGAAAATAAGCTTTTTGTGTTTACAAATATTAGGTCCTCTTTGTTTTGTCTTATAGTTTACATAAATACATCCTGCCAAATTTATTAGTAAAGTTTCTCTTATGGAGCTTGTTTTTCTAAAAATATTTTACATTGAGAAAATATTTAAAAGCCCCCAAAAGTTAAAAATCAAAATTCCTACAAATTCCAATATTCTTCAAAAGTACAAAAGTGAAGCCCTTGCCCATTTCTTCCTAACTTTCAAAGGTAACCGCTATTACAAGCTTGGAGGCAAATCCTTCATTGACTTTTCCTGTCTTATATGTCTGTAACCCTACAGAGATACATTTATATTCTCCTTTTTTGTTTTGCAAACAAAAACAAATCTAGGGTGCCAAGAAATGGTCAGGCAAATCACCATGAACCATAACAACAGCTGTAGTAAATGAAAGCAAATACAGATCTACAATCTCTTACCCACAGTTTTGACATCCAAAAATCTCTGAAAATAAAAATTTTGTGACTCATCATATTTGTTGATAAAATCTGGTCTAATAGGAAGCTAGTTGGTTTTATTCCATTAAGAGAAGATTCAGATATTTCACTGCAGAAATATTAAAGTCTTTGCATGGGAGAGGCAGCCATATACCTCTGGGACATATGCACTATGCTACTTAAAACAAATATTTTGATTCTATACATATCTGAAACTACAGTTTGTGGGTTAAGGGTCTGCGGACCTGCGTAAGTCATATGTTCCTATCCTTAAATGTTTTCTTTCCTTCGACTCCTGATTCTCTTCTGGTTTTCTTCTACCTCTGTCATCATTTCTAGATTCTCCTCCTCTTTTCTTTCTAGCCTCTAAAAGTTAGAGTGGCTGTCCTCAATCCTCTTATTATCTCAGCCCCTGGGAGACCTCCTTAATTCCCAAGGCTTAAGTATCAGCTCTACGTGAATGTCTCCCGGGTGCTGTCTCCAGCCAGCTCCCCCGGAAAAGGTACCTCTGACTTCTCTATTTGATATCTAAAAAGGGAAATGTTGAGATTAACACACCTCCAGTCAAATTACTGATATTTTCTCCAACTTTTTTAGCATTTCTCATTTAGTACATGATACTTTCTCTCACCGAGTTGTTGACATTCCAAACTTTGGAATTATCTTTGATTCCTATCATGGTTTTGTATCATCCAGCCATCAACAACCTCTATTGCCTTTACTCAAAATGCATCTCAAATCTAGCCCTCCTTCACTATTAGATTATTAATGCTTTTTAACCTAATGCCCTATCCCCCTTTTTTTTTTCAGTGCTAAGAATTAACCCCAGGCTCTTGCACATATCAGCCAAACACTCTATTCCCAAGCTATCAACTCAGCTTTTATTAATGCTTTTCTAAACCTTGGGAGCCTTGTAACAGGTCCTCTGGCTTTCATTTTTTTCTCTATTCAACTTGCTTTCTATACCACAGTCAGAGTTACACTATACAAATAAGTTAGGTCACATCATTCCTTTGTCAAAATTCCTACAAAGCTTTCCACACACATTGAAAAGAACCCAAAATCGTCTCCCATAAAGACTCCACATAATCCAGCCTCTTTGACCTTGTTTTCTTTTTTCAGCTTTTAAAGTTATTATTGTGATATATAGTAAATGCATTCATTTTGGGGAATTAGTATATACAAACCACATGTTGATTCTTTTTATCCCCCATCACCACCATCTCCTGATCTCTTACTATCTTTTCAAAGGAACAGCTCTTTGATTCACTGATCCAGTGTATTGCTTTTTTCTTTTTTAGTTTCAATTTCATTAATTTCTGCCTCTGATCATCATAATTTCATTCCTTTTATTAAGATTTGGGTTGGTCTTGCTTTTCTATGACCTTGAGATGCACAATTAGGTTATTTGGGGTCACTATTCTTTTTATTTGCGCATTTACAGCTATAATTGTCACTCTTTGAACTGCTTTGTGTTCTGTAGGTTTTGGTATGTTATTTTTCCACTGTTATTTGATTCTAGAAACTGTTTTTATTCCTTCCTGATTCTTTTGTGATTTATTGATTATTCAATAATGTATTATTTATACTATGCATTTGCATTTTTTCTTGTTTTGCATTATTCTAGCTTTATTCCACTATGAACGGATAGAATGCAATGGATTATTTCTATTCAAACTTGCTTTATGGCATAAGGTATGGCCTGTTTAGGGAAAAGTTTCATGTATTGAGAAAAGTGTATTCTGTTGTTGTTGTTGGATGAAACACTCTGTTATATATGTTAAGTCCATTTGTTCAGTGATACAGTTCAACTCTGATGTTTCCTTGTTGGTTTTGGGTCTGGCGAATCATCTAACTGTGGACTGAAGTCCCCCAGTGTGATTTTACTGGTGCTGATTTAGCCATTTAGGTCCAATAGTTTCCATTTTATGAAGTGGGGTATGCTGACATTTGGTGATATTTACAAAAGTCGCCACCTTTGTCTCTTCTGGTGAGTTTTGGCTTGAAGGCTGCTGTGTTTGAAAAGAGTTACTCCTCCTTGTTTTCCAGGCTCCAGCTGAATGGATATCACTTTCCACACTTTCACTTTGGCTATCCACCTCCTATTGATGAGCTATGTCTGTTGCAGGCAATTTTTTATTTTATTTCTGTTTTTATTTTATCTGCCAGTGTATGCCTTTTGATTTGGGAGTTGAAATAACTGACAATAAGAGTTATTGTGAGGTGCTTATTGAATTTTGTTGTTGCATTCTTTTTTCAATACTTATTCCTTTCTATTTTTCTTTTGTTTAAGTATTTTGTCATTTAAATGGATACTTTCCTTTGGGATTTTTGGTGCTGATAATCTCTCTGTCTCTCTCTAGAATTCTGAATATTGGTTTAGTGCTCATGTATTTCTTTTTCTTTGTCATGGAAACTCTTTACTTCTCCATAAAATTGAAGACTAATTTTGCAGGACATAAACATCTGGATTAACAAGTGTTTTCTTGTGGAGCTTGAAAAACTGCCTTAGGCTCTCCTGGCCTTTAAGGTTTGTGTTAAGAAACACAATTATTCTGATGGGCTTGCCTTTATAGGCTAGTTCAGTATTCTCTCCTTTTGAGGAACTTCTAAAATTTTGATTAGGTATGGAGGAGAGGTGTTTTTTTCCTAGTCACTGCTACTTTGGGTTCCATATACCTCTTTTACCTGAATATTGAATTCTTTCCCTAGATTTCAAAATTTTTCTGCTATGATTCAGTGAATAAATTTATACTTTTTGAATCTCCTAATTTTTCTTTTACTTCTATAATTCTGAAGTTATTTTTTTGTTTCTGAATTTAAGATATATTACATTCACATTGTCTTCTACTTCTGACATTTTGTCTTTGCGTTGGTTACGGTTTCTACAGAATTTTTAATATCATTGATCTGTGCTTGCTTTCTTTTCATTCCTTCTATTCTGAAATAGTGATTCATATTTTATATTGTCTTGCTTAACTCAGTTCACTATTTGTTTCTTCTTTAGTATCAATGGACATTTTATTGGTAAAATCCTTTATCTGTTTAGTGAAATCCTTGTTGATCTCCTTAAGCATCTTATACATTTGCTTATACTTTTTTTTTTTTTTTTTGAGACAGGGTCTCGCTTTGTGGTTCAGGCTGGCCCTGAGTTCAGCCTCAAACTCACATCACAGCAATCCTCCTGCCTCTGCCCCCCGAGTGTTGGGATTACAGGCGTGAGCCACCACGCCCGGTACTGTGGTATATGGTGCTGATTGCTGCTGGGCGTGAGTCTCCACACCCAGTATTGTATGTGGTTACCCGAATCGAACCCAAACCCTTGTGTTTGCAAGACAGGCGCTGGAACCACAGAGCTAAATTACCGGCCTGCTTATACTTTTTTATCTCAAGTATTTTGACCATTTGGCTTTTGAGTTCTTTGCTTATGATTTCTTTTGCTTCAGTGTCTATGAGATGAGATCAGCTTATGAGGAGTCAGTAGTTTTATTTTGGAGGGGGGGATCTTGTTGCTTTGTTTTCCATTGTTTTTACTGCTTTTTGTGCTGTAAGTTGACAATCAATTAAAGTTGAAAAACTCTCCCTACCATAGAGATCTCTTTAGGGGCGTGTGTGTGTGTGTGTGTGTGTGTGTGTGTGTGTGGTACTGGGTATCGAACTCAGGCCCTTGTGCTTCCAGTGTAGGTGCAGTACCACTTGTGCTAAATCCCTGGCTTGGAGATCTCTTTAGATAGTTTCTGTCTGCTTGTGATGTATTCCTGGGTTTGATTATATTTTGGTGCTTTTACTCCTCCTCATCCTATTCAGTGTAATATTTGAGGGTCTTCTTAGTGTCCAACATTCTGTGTGCTTGATCTCCAGCACCAGTTAGAGAAGAGAAAATAAATTATAATACTTATGTCAGTGGAGATAACTTCTTCTCCCTAAAAGTTGGAATTAGTGTTCCCGACTTTTCTTTCTTTTTTCTGTCTTCAGTTTCTCCAATTTGTCTATGGTTTCTGTGGTTCTTTCTTGATTCCTGGAACTCTACTTGTTTTTCCCTTCACTAAGTCTTTTTCTAGGTATCTTGAAGGTCACAATGAAGCTGTACTTGGGTTGGGAAATTAGCTCAGTGATTCCAGCACCTGCCCTGCAAGCTGCAAGGGCCAGGGTTCGATCCCCAGTAACCACATACAACAAAGCCTGGTGTGGTGACTCCTGCCCACCACCAATCACTACCATTTACCACAGTGCTGGGCATGGTGGTTCATGCCTGTAATCCCAGCACTCAGGAGGCAGAGGTAGGAGGATTGCTGGAAGTTCCAGGCTTGCCTGGGCTACATAGTGAGCTTAGGGCCAGCCTGAACTACAAAGCAAGACTCATCTCCAAAAAAGAGAAGCTGTACTTCGTTTTTTTTTTTTTTTTTCTATTCCACTATTTTTACTCTCTCGCCTCCTTCTTTTAAGGTTTTTTGAGACAGGGTCTCGCTTTGTGGTTCAGGCTGGCCCTGAGCTCAGCTTTAAACTCACATCACAACAATCCTCCTGCCTCTGCCTCCTGAGCGCTGGGATGACAGGTGTGAGCCACCACGCCCGGCACTGTGGTATGTGGTATTGGTTGCTGCTGGGCGTGAGTCTCCACGCCCAGTATTGTATGTGGTTACCGGGGATCAAACCGGGGTCCTTGCGCTTGCAAGACAGGTGCCGGAACCACTGAGGTATATCCCCGGCCCTCAACTTTATTTTCTATCATTGTCCACCAGTTACTAAGCTCTAGCAATACTTACTGCCTTCCTTGTGGTTTCTTTTCCTTTCTTCTCCCTTGTCCAGTTCACTTCTCTATTCTTTTCTCCTCTTTCCTCCCCTTTCCTTCCTCCCACCCTCTCACTCTTTTTCCAGGACTGAGGATAGGACCCAGGGCATTTCCTTGCACATTCTAGACAAGTATACCACCAGTGAGCTATGCCCCAAGCACCTGACATTTCTTGAAGGTCTCCAGGGTTCTCTGAGCCGCAGGGCCTTGAGAATCGGCATATTCTTTCCCTGGAATGTTCTTTCTCACATTGCAGGTCTGCCTGAAAATGATTTCCTTTAAAAATCCTCTGACCATTCCAATGTATACATTACTACTTTTTCAGAAAGTATCCTTTTCACTCTGGTTGATCTTCTTTGCATCTATGACAACAACGGAAACCTATATATCTGTTAAGTAAACATGGAAACATATAGTAGCTTAAACACTTGCCTCTGGGATTTTGCAGCTTCAAAGAAGTGCATTCTTCGTAGTTCAGACTTGAAGAATAAAAAGAAGTGTGCCAGGTATCTGTTGTTAAAGTTTAAACTACAATATGCTTTTTCTTTATTTTTAAAATTTCTCATAATCTTAAAAAAGGTAACATTAAAGTTCATATTCTATTGCTCATTTGCTTTACATAAAACTTCCTGGTTTTTCTTGTGTATTTTTGAATTTTATCCTTATCTCGGTGATCTTCTCTTCCAGGTCCTTTTTTGTACTTTATTCCTTTCCATTACTTTTCATTTTAAAGATTATACTATAAGTAGTTAATAGGTAAATACTAAAAAATTTATAATAAAAAGAGTATTTCTTCATACTTCCCAGTCCTGCTCACAGTACGTTTCAATATTCTCCAGCTGGCCGAGTCAGTCACCTCTTAGCCGTGTGCTCTCTGTTCTCTAAAATTCTGTCAGTAGCTTTTTCATCTAGTGTCAACTCCTCTTTTGTTCTCTCTGTCCACATAGATTTTACTTTTTAAATGAATTTATTGCCATTTTCATGGCAAAGAAGTGAAGGTAAACACACCTATTAATTTTTTTTTCTTTTTTTTTTTGAGACAGGGTCTCGCTTTGTAGTTCAGGCTGCCCTGAGCTCAGCCTCCAACTCACATCACAGCAGTCCTCCTGCCTCTGCCTCCCAAGTGCTGGGATTACAGGCATGAGCCACCACGCCCGGCACTGTGGTGTGTGGTGCTCCTTGCTGGTGGGCAGGAGTCTCCACACACAGCATTGTTGTATGTGGTTACTGGGGATTGAACGTGGAACCTTGAACTTGCAAGACAGGAGCCGGAACCACTGAGTTAAATCCCCAGCTCATACCTATTAATTCTTCATGTTTAACTGAGAGCATCATTTTCTATTTTTGAGGCTATGAAAACTGCAGAATTAAAAATTCTGGCTTTTCTGGTTCCTCCCCTCACCTGTGGCTTTAAAACAATGAAAACATTAAACATTCTGCCCTTCTCTCATAGAGAAGATAATGAAGACAAGGATAAAACTCAAAGAAAAAGCAAGAAGTTAGAAGTAAAGCAAATAACAATGTGAACCTGAATATCTATTTTTAAAAAAATTATGAGAAACTTTAAAAAGTAAATAAAAGATTTTTCTTTGGTGACTGCATGTGAGAATATTTTGTTTTTGTATTTCTTTTATTTTAATTTACCCATATTCTTCCGATGGATTACAGAAAACTTCCTAATAGTGGGACCGCATGCAACCAGAGTGAGTGGATACTGGTGGCACGAAGCATACACTCTATCTACCTTCATTTGTCTTTAATGATAATGTACTTTTTTCTAACAGTAACTTTCTTTTCTCATTTCCTTCTTTTCTTTCTTTTTTGTTTTGGGTGCTCCTATTTTTCAATGTGTCTTTTCCCCACTAAGAATTTTTGGGGCTCCTACCCATGTTTCCATTTCTAGCCACTTTTATTTTCCCATTTTTTCTCATCTTGGTGACACGCAACATTTTTGTTGTTCCACCTCATGTTACTATTGTTGCTCCGATAATCCCCGCTCCACTCAGGAAGGCCTGTTGTGCCGTCAGCAGCTTTCGCTTTCCTTCAGTCCTCAAGGGCTTTCTTCATACAATTAAAAACAAAGTTCACCCACTCTGTGGCTTCTTGAAAAAGAATACAATTTTCCTCCCGTTAATTAGCCTCCTGACTAGACCATTAATTTGTCTTCATTCTAATGGGAATTTGTTTTCCATTTGCAGCTTTATTTCTCCAGAATCTGAGAAACTTCAAGTGTCTGGAGTGCATAACAGAAAACAAAAAAGGTAGTGCTTTTCACTTCACATACCTTTATTTATAGCCTCTATTCTTCCTAGCTTATAAATTCTATCATTTTCTGGACTTATTTTCTATTTTGATAAGCATATCCTGCACTTTGGCAAACCTAGGCAGAGCAATAGCCTTAGTTACTTACTTACATTTTGATCCTGATTACTTAATTTTGAGGTGCTTTTTTGAAATTTCTAGTGAAAACCTAGTTTTTTCTCGCCTTTCACAAAAGGAAATTGTCCCAATTTCTTTAATTAGCTCTAAAAATTTTTACAGGATAATCCTTTTCTCTAGTAATGATCCATGATTACTTATATACTAACAACATTTTCAAAACTCTGTGTGTGTGTGTGTGTGTGTGTGTGTGTTTTAATGAAACTGCATTTATAAGTGGCTTCTTTCCACAACTAATGAGCAGCACAAGCTCCACATGTATCTCCTTTAGTCTGCTTGGGAAATTCATTCTTCACTTTTATTTTAGTTTCTCTTACTAAAATCATCTTCAGAGGTTTTGTGTTTAGGGTTTAAAATGGCCCCAGGGACTCCTGCTGTCCTCATATTTGTACCTGGTGTGCTCATTTCCTTTTGAGTGGGGATGGGACTTACTGATGCATTTATAATAAATACAATACAGCAGAAGCAATGGGTGCCATGTTTTGACTGGATTCTGCCTTGAAACTCTCCTCCTGTCAGTCATTGGCCTGAGAGAAGTCACTGTTGTAAAACAGAAAATATTTAAAAGGAAAGAGGGTGTAGGGGTAAATAACAAGGGGAAAAGAATGTGATAGTAATAAAGAAAAAAGGAAACTATATATATATATATATGTATATATACAATACATATATATATATATATATACACACAATATATATATATATATAAAGGGTGGGGGTAGCAGGGCTAGGGGGAGGGGAAAATAAGAATCAAGTCATGTCATATTCTGGTACAAACTCTCAATGTTGAAGGCGATGATGATGTGTAATCATAATGTACCAATAAAGATTTGAATTTTTTTTTTTTAAGAGTGGCTCTGTGGAAAAGTTCCTATAGCAAGGGATTGGAAAATTCTTAAGACAACAGCCTGAGCTCACAGAATGTTCAGTTCAACATCCTGTGAGAAAATAAAGCCTGCCGACCACCACTTTGATGAGCCAGAAGCTGAGGCTCTGCTGGTTGGGCCTCTAGAATGGACTGCTGCCCTGCGGACACCTTGACACCAAGCTACTGGGCGATCTTGAACCAGAGGCACCAAATTAAACCACATTGAACTTCCAACCCACAGCAAAGATGAGATAATAAAGGTTTCTTATTTGAAGCTGTTGAATTTGGGGGCAATCTGTCAAATAGCAGTAAGTAATGAATCCAGGCTCTCAAGGCAAATCATCTAGCAGTTAGTATATTTTTTAATATGATAAATTTACATTCAGGTAATTCTTCTGTAAGCTAATTTAATCAATTCTGAAAAGTTTTCATTAAGTTTCTCTCTGAAGCCAGGAACGACAGGTGTTTGTTTTGTTCATCACAGTGCCTACCTAGCCTACCGACTGAATCTGACTCCTCAACTGTGCTTTCTCCTTGCCCTGGTTAAGTTATTCCTCACTCTCTGTATTGCCATTTCTTCTGGGATTCAGAACTGCTTGCCTGGTTCCTTTGACCTTTCTCTGCTTTAATCTGCTATCTCTCCTCTTGAACTTCAACACTGCTGTTTCATTTGTGGAAATCAGCATCAGCTCTCTTCTGCTCCATCCCAGCAGGGGGCTTAAGTCCAGGCAGGTGTTCCACGGGAAAGCAGCTCCCTTTCCTGGGGAGGCCATGCTGTTGGTCCCCACATGAGATACCTGGGCACTTGATCTCCTTGCCATCTGCAGTAGGTAAGGACTGTTACTGGTTTTCTTTTGCTTTTCACATTAAAAGAACAAATGAATGAATCAAAGAGACACTGTATGTGAAGCTTGAGGTCACCTCGAAATCTAGAAGGAAAATCATCAGAATACTATTCCTGAAAGAGGAAACACCAAACATAGCAGATCACATTTGAATCTTGGTTTCACCCAATTGTGTGACCTTATGGAAATCATTTCATCTTTTCCAATAAGTGTCTCATCATAACATGTAAATAATGCCTTCAGCATTATTTTTGACCTAATATTTTGTTAATTCCATGTTTCATCTTATAAGAGGTTCACTTTATAATTATGGTTGGTAATTTAAATACAGCAAGGATGTGGCTGATTTATTAACAATTTATTTGAAGACTAGCATTTGCTTCTATTTCTTAAGATGCAATAAAACCTTCAAAAATGTTACCTTCAAGTAGCATTCAGAATCTTCCTCCAGTTGCTTTTATTTTCTGTACTGTCATAAGTAGGATCAAACATTATAATATAACAATGTTGGTGATTAGTGAACAAATTAATTGTCCCACTATTCTAAACTGCTTTCCAGTTTCAGAAATAAGATTTTGTTTGCCAAAAATTTTTCATATGAAGATAATTTTACTCCAGTCTAAAAAACATTTATGAAATAATTGAGCATATATAAAATAAGACTAAAACATATAAATCACCTTACAAGTTTAGGTTAGAAGAAATTAAAAACATTAAGGTAAAACTATCTTTATGTTTCCTAATTTTTCAACAATGGGTTTTAGAAATTTTTCTTTTTTTACAAAGAGTCAGTGTTTAAACAAAGCAGACAATAAATACCTAAATCTTCATGGTCTTTGAAGTAGTTATTTGCAGTATAGAACTGGGCACTGAGCAAGCTTCAGAGATTAGTCCTCTATCCTCACTTTACACATAAGGAAGCCCAGAACACAGAGGTTATGTTGCCTAAAGAGCCCAGATGCACTCTCTGGTGCCTGAGTAACAATCCAGGGCTCTTTCCACAACTCTGAAATATCTTTCTTGTTTGTGTTTGCTTATTAGTTTTTCAAAAGAATATATGCTCTTCCACTAATTGTACAGATACTATTAATTGTTCCTACCTCTTCCTGGGACTGGTGAAATTGCTGCATCAGTTGTGTCTGTGCTAACATTACTCTTTCCAGTTCATCTGACTTTTGTTTCATTTCCTTTCTCAAGTCTCGAGAAACTGAATTATTATTGTTAATTTCCTTCTTTAAGCGAGATTCAAATTCTGCAACTAAATTTTTAAGGTTTTCAATTTCTTTTTTCTTTGATTCAGATTCTTCAGTGTATCGGATATGGGATTTGTAGAGTTTTGCCTCAAGAGCGGTCACTTCCAGCCTTAAGTCTCTTGTAGCACCTGTGATTAAGTCACGTATCTGTAAGAGAAATCCCGTACTAGTTTGTAGACAACAGTTTCTCGGTAACCATGGAGATCTTATGAGTTTTAAGAGGTTTATTCTACTAACACAGTGTGCTTGCTCTTTTAACTAGATGAAAACAAATTCCACAACATATACAGAATTTCAATATTTTTTTTGAAAAGTTAACACAAAATTTTATTTTTTCTTCCATTTAAAATTACTCTTGGAAATAAAAAATCTCTGACTGTATCAAACTGCCAAAGATAGCCAATGCCTTGACAAGTAGATCAGGGGCCCGGTGGACCTACACAGGTTGGTTTTGGGACTTCATGATGCCTGATGCTGAAGGGTACAGGAAGGAGAGCACCACATGTATATTCTCCTCATATGACCCCAGTAAGCTTTCCTTTGACCTAACTGTTTTCTCTCTCATACATCATGGCTTGTGGTATCCCAGGCACTATGCTTTCTAGAGTAGTGCTGTGCAATAGAACTTCTTGTGATGACAAAATATTCACTGTTACCCAACATGGTACCACTATGGCTATTTAGTGGTGTAGCGTAAATGTTTAACATCTGACTCTAAAACAACAGCAATAACAATGACAACAAAACAAAAAAGCAGTCAAACCTGCATCTAACTTCCATGGTGCAAATACTCCATAGCTACGAATGTGATACCACTGATTAATGAGTTAGGAAGAGATGCCCACGATAGACTCTTGAAAATCAATACTGACTATAGGTCCTTGAAATGTAACTTATACTGAGGGGTGAAATATTAAATTTCATTTAATTTTAACTAATTCAACTGAAATATAAATAGCCACATGTGGATCCCATCATGGACAGTGTAGTTTGATAAAATTAAAATGTATTTTATTATAAATATATTAAAATGTATTTCTTCTTAGAGTGGTACCTCTAAATAAATGAGAGACTAACTTGAAGAAACTTTTCCTCATAGCATGAAATCTTCAGAAGAAAAGACCTTTCTCTTTAAAAAACAAAACAAGAAACAGGAAAGCAAGATGAGAACTACTTCTGGTGAAACACATACCTATTAGTTATACTACAGATATTGTCATATTATAAATATTAGCACAACAATAAACTAGCCACAGAGAATCTGGAAAACATCCACAGACCAAAGTTCCAAGGACTTTGTGAACTATTACTTAAAGAGACTTGTGTACCAAAAATTTATTTCAAATGTGAAATTCACATAAGGAATACATTTCGGGAAAAATCTATTCACCACAATTAGTAGTTTTATAAATTAATATTCTATTATCTTGAATTAGTTCATAAGAGAAAGAGGTCACTGCTAGGTCCCAACAATGGATTCCACCACCCACAGTACAGCTGACAATGAAATGGAGCAAGTTATCCTTGGGACAGGAGTTCTACATGGCCAAAAATATGTTTTGAGTTTTTACAAAGAAGTCAACATCTAAATATCAGGAGTTTTCACTTACAAAATTTGGACTTATGACTTCTCTTGAGAAACTGTACCATCTGGTAAGTTTGAGTCTCTCTGTTCTCCTTCCCGTGGGATCCTGAACCACCCAAGACTGCAACAGTGGCCAAGAGGTAAGGGGAGAGTGCCAAGGGGAGCTTTTGACACCAGAGGCTAGGAAGTAAGAGGCAGGGCCTCGCTAGTGAAGGTCAGAACTGCAGGTGAGCTCAGGCCCCAAGCTGACATATAGCACTATCTTCATAGAATTTCTCTTATAAAGTCACAAATTTGAAGATAAAATTATCAAGAATTTTAAGGCAACATCTGCAGAGAAAACACAAAGTCTTTCTGAGGGTGGGGCCTTGTGCTACATGGTTCACTCACATGAGTAGCTGACCCTTCTTACTCTTCATAATGGGGTATTGACGTGGTTGTACTGAGCCTCCTTTATATAAACATGGAGGCTATCAGGCTCATATGAGGTTTCATTAACATGTACTCTTAATGAGTTTATTCAAAATATGATTTTTCCCATTTGGTCTTGACACACATGCACACACACACACACACGCACATCACCACCACCACCACCACCACCGCCACCACCACATCCTATACTTAAACTGTATAAAAAGAGAAACCAGCAGGGAGTCATGCATTCATAATCTTAGCATATTGGAAAGCTGAAGTGGGAAGATTGTGAGTTTGAGACCAATCTAGGCAACATGCTGAGATCTGATCTCAAAAAATTTAAAAATTGCTGAGAATATAACTCGGTAAAAAAGCCCTAGGTTCAGTCTTTAGTACTTTAAAACAAAGAAACCTTAACAAAATCTTAAATTATATAGAAGACACAATGTCTAAGAAATTAGGGAAGCGTGATTAAATTTTCAAAATGTTTCTCTGAATTGAAATAGTTAAGAATTGAAAATATCTGCAATTAACAAGGACATGCTTTAGCTGGGAATATTTTAATTGTGTTTAATACTTTATCTTTCGATATTAGATATTTGAGGTATTGGCCATTCTAAGTTTTAAAGGTAAATTTTTTTCAGCAGAAAAATCTACTTGCAATTAGCTTATCTGCTTATCTAAATCACCTCAGTTATTCTTGAGAATAGCTCAACTATTTTACCTGTGTGGCTAATATCAAAGCAAAGTGGTCACAAGAACAACTAAAGGAGGTTTACAGATTGTAGTATTCTTAGGAGAAAGTACCACTATTTATAACTTCAAATATATTAAGCAATGATGGATGTAGTAACTATATACCTTCATTTGCAGTTCTTCTTGTTCTTTCTTATACTTTTGTATTATTTCTTGGTGTTTTTCTTTTTCAATATCAAGTTCCAGTTTTGCTTCTTTCTTAAAGAGAAGTGCTTGCTCTTCAAATTCAACTAAATGTCGAGCTCTTTCTTTGGAAAGTTCAGCTTCAATCTAAAAAAAAGAGAATTTAACACACATAAAATCGTATTTCTTTAACATAAACACATATATTTATTTTCAAACCTTAATTTTTTAAAAGTCTAACATTAGGGCTGGGATTTAGCTCAGTGTTTCTGGTGCCTGCCTGGTAAGCGCAAGGTCCTGAATTTGTTCCCAGGTAACCACATACAACATTGCCAGGTGTGGTGACTCATGCCCAGCAGCAATCAGTACCACATTCCAGAGTGTCAGACGTGGTGGCTCATGCCTGTAATCCCAGCACTCAGGAGACAAGTAGGAGAACTGCTGTGAGTTCAAGGTTTGCCTGGGCTATACAAGTGAGCTCAGGACCAGCCTGAACTACAAAAGTGAGACCTTGTCTAAAAAAAAGGAAACAAATAAAAGAAAAATCTAACACTAATTTTTTAACTTAACCAATACTTTTAGTATTGAAAAAATTCTTAGAATTTGAGTGAGAAAAACTGAACATGGGCAAATATTCCAAGATCTAAGACTTTCTAAAGTCTTTAAAATTAGTAAAGAAGTTAGGAATATATATTATGACAGTTTTCAGAAATTCTAAATATGGAATCATTCATTTTTAAATGACTAAAAACTGAGTCACTTATACTATAAATTCAGTCCTTGTCAGCAAATGGTAAGGGGGGAACCATTCAAAACAAAGAACAGATTTTGAGGGTCTTTGACTAAGTTCAGCTGAAAATTCAGAAGTACAAAATACAAATACTGATCTTTCAAAGAGCTCTTTCTTGATATAGGTCATAAAAAACTCTGGAGTCCAGGCTGTCATTTCAGTGTAATTTAGGTTGCAAGGAGATATAGAACCACAGACAGTGATATATGTATGTGTATGTATATGTGTGTGTGTGTGTATATATATATATATATATATATATAAACATATGTATGTGTATGTGTATATATACATATGTATGTGTATGTGTATATATATATGGATAAAATGTTCAGAACCACAGGGCTAGAAGTGACCTTAAAAATCCCCTGGTTCAATCTCAAGTTTCTGTGAATTGTAGAAAGAATAAACAAGGGCTTTGGTTTGAATTGGAATTGAGTTTAAGTCTTGGCTGTAAATCCTGGTTCCACCACTTGCTAGCTGTGTGATCTTAAGTCTATGACCATAACCTCTCCTGCTGGTGTTATAACTAGTTCTCTTGGGAGTCATCATAAGGAATAAATGAGGGGAAGCATCTGTGTTAAGCTCTAACATGAGCAAGAATTCAACAGTCAGTGGAGATTGCTTGCACACTATTACCCTTCACTGTGTACTATGGAATCCATAGCAGACAGCCTGCCCGGTGCCTCACACCTCCAGAAACCACAACTCACTCCTTCCCCAGCAGAAGTTTCCATTTAAAACAACACTAGGCATTAGGCAGCTTTTCCTGTAGCTGAGCCAATACCTTCCTCCATGTGGTTTTCACCAATGGTTTTGGCTCTGTCTACCACAGCGAGTCAGAGAATAGATCTACAGTGCTGGAACCATTCATACCTTGATGTTCATCTACTGAGATTAAAGAAGAGATCCCATTAACAGGTTAGCTCTAGATTTCTACTCTGCCATGCTGTGGTATAAACTCTCAAAGGGGAAGTCAATGCCAGGTGAATTAAGAGAAAAAGAGATCAAACTTGATCAACTATGACTAAGTGGTTCTGTTCTCTAAAAGAAGGAAAGAGGCCAATAGAAATATATCCAGGGAACACTGAAACCAGGGTACAAGGACACAGCATGCTTGCTGAGAAGATTTGCAGGAGCGCCTTTAAACAGATAAAAGGCTAGCCCCAACGTGGAGGGAGTTAGATTTATTGCACTGGGCACAGACCTGGGAATTTGTGGCAAAGGCAAAGTAATTATGTTTATATTCAATCTGAGGAAATATTCTGACTCTCAAAATGAATATCTGGATTGCCTGGATACAAAGCTGCTGATAATCTCTTAAGTACAGTACAGACCTGTCCAGATAGACTGCTCTCAGACTGCTGGAGACAAACAAGCTGTGGGGGTACTGAGAACAGACAGACGCTCTCCTGATTATCAGGTATTTATTTCCACTTCTCTCCCGGTAGCCATTTAAACAACACAAAGGTGTCTCCAATAAGCTGACTGGTCCTGAAGTCTTGACACAATAAGGCCTGCTTCCCCTCTAGCCCTCCAACATGGCCAAGACATGGTACCACCACATATCCCACTATTCAGGCGAGTGACTGAAGCACCCTATTTCATACCTTCACACCAAACTAAAGATGCCTTACACCCACCCATCTCTATATTTCTCCCCTTTTACTACAATGGTTCTGGCCACTGTCACCTCCTGATCTGCCTCCTTATTTCCAATCTGGCTTCTCTCCTATCTATGATACACATAAAACAGTTTTCTTTACAAAATACAAATTAGATTCATTTAGTCCCTCAGAGTTTTCTCTGTGCATTAGTATAAAATCAAAACTCCCCACATGACCTGTTACTGGGCTCCCACCAGGCTACACGACACCTTCGCACAAACTGACAAACCCCTTCTCTCAGATGAAGACAACCTCCTGGCGAGTGGGGACTCAGGAGCCTCGCACAGGCTGGACTCCGCCCCTTGGGCCGGGACTCTTACGCAAGCTGAAACCCGACTGCTGCGGGGCTGTCACTCTCCAGCCTTCCCTGTTTCCCTCCTTTAGTCGTTATGCTTCAGCCACACTTGGAGAGGAAGTCAAAGACACATGAAAGGAAGAAATTAGATGCAAATTATTTGGAAAAATTTGAAAGTATAACTTTAAGACTTCACAGTTCAAAAGATGCTCTGACACTTTTTTTTTAAAGCAATCTAAACATTTTTTGAGGCTCAAGAAAATTTTATGCTACAGTACTAATATATCAAGTGGTAAATAAAAATCTCGTGTGGTAGAGCCTAAAGAATAATGACTTTAGGGCAAAATATATATTTGAAAGTATAGACTGCTCAAAATAAGAGAATGAGAATAAAAGCAAACTCGGTGGGGCATGACAAACTGCAAATTAGACAACAGTAAGACTCTGGAAGAACCTTGTAAAAGAGAACTCTTTTTAAAGAAAGGTCCTTTAATTTTATTTATGGAGAAAAGGTCATCTAGAAAATTAGTGGGGTCTCTTGATGTAGATGAAACAAAGGAAGAATTCTGGGGGGAAAGGTAACGGCTGATGGCATGAATAAGCAGGATGTTCTGCTGCACCCAGGTCAGGAAGCCAGGAGACCTTCTTGCTCACAAAATATTCCTTGTCATTACTGTGAGTAGAGACAAAAACAAACAAATAAACAAACAAAAACTACTAAAAAAGACTATTGTTGGGCTAGCTTTTAAGTTGCACATCCTAAGGAAGAGAAAGTGATCAGCTTCAGTGCGATTTCCAAAACATTAGGAAACCTGAGTCGGGATGTCAAGAGCCTCTGGAACATGCAGACATGGTAATAGCCTGAGACTATTGGTTCCTTCCTTGTCTGGTTAATTTGAACTAAGTGAGCTCATACATTGATTTGCTTAAAAAGTATGTTGTTTGCCATTGAGAAGATGAATTCATGCTGAATTGTGTTATATTTTTATATAAACTCTAAGTTTAATGCATCTTAGATGATACAACTTATGCAAAATAAATTATTCTGATAATGATGCTCATAGAAAGCATAAATCAATGTATAAAATAATGCAATAATTTTTATAATTGTGGGGAAGTTATTATTTCTAAAAAAGCAGAAATAACATATGATCTTGAGTTACAGCAAGTAAAATAATTATGGTTTGTGTGTATACTTTTCATCTTCTTTGTGAAAGCCACCTAATGGCTCCAGATAATTCTGAACATTGATTTTTAAAAATTCCTCTTGTATTTGCTGTTGAACTGAGTATCTGATATTTTAGAAAATCTATATCTAATGCTGATGTGAAAAACACTCTTTTCACTAATTATTTTCCCACTGAGATTTTTGTAGGAGGTTTTGCTATTCTATTGCCATGTTATAATGTAACCATTTGTTATTCATGATACCTTTAAAGCTAATGGAAACTGCATATGCTAGTCAGATCAACTTATATTTAAAAATATGTCTCCGAAAAGTAAATGACAAGTGACTAGTTGAAGACTATTGCTCCCACTGTAAAGATTAAGAAATATACTCAGAAGTAATTTCATCAAGATCAGAGAATCAGGACAGTGTGGAGACACTGTGACTGTCAGAAGCTCCTGGCCGGCTCTGGCTCAGCATGTTTAGTTTTACCCAGAGTATGTACGTGTTATTTATTTGGTTTCAAAATAGTTGAGATTTTTCAGATGACTTTTTGTTAATTATTTCTAATTTAATTCCACTGTGGCCAGCGAAAAGAATCTGTGACTTGAATTCTTTCAAGTTTATCAACACTTATTCATAACACCAGTAACATCTATTTTTGTAAATGTGTCATATAATCACAAAAATGATGTATTCTGTTGTAAAGTAGAGAATTCTGTAAATGTCAATTAGGTCAAGTTTATTAGTAGTATGGTTCTATATATTTCATAATAATAAATTATTGTACTTTTAAAATATATCCTTTCTAATTTCTAGCTATATTCCTATCAAGTATTGAGAAGGAGACATAGTAATATCTCACACAGTAATTGTGCATAGGTTTTTTGTTTTTTTTTAATCCTTGCAGTTTTTTTTTTGTTTTTTTTTTAGGTTTTTTGAGACAGGGTTTCGCTTTGTGGTTCAGGCTGGCCCTGAGCTCAGCCTCAAACTCACATCACAGCAATCCTCCTGCCTCTTCCTCCCGAGTGCTGGGATTACAGGCGTGAGCCACCACGCCCGGCACTGTGGTATGTGGTACTGGTTGCTGCTGGGCGTGAGTCTCCATGCCCAGCATGGTACGTGGTTACCGGGGAATCGAACCCGGGCCCTTGCGCTTGCAAGACAGGCGCCAGAACCACTGAGCTAACTCCCCGGCCCAATCCTTGCAGTTTTATCTGTTTTTGCCTCATGTATTGGTAAGCTGTTATTAGGTGAAGAAATATGTAGGGTTATTATTTACTCTTCACATTATGAAATGGCCTTCTTTACTTCTGACAATAATCCAAACATTTTGATTTCTTTGCTCTGCAGTCTTCTTCAGCTGGTAATAATGGAGCTGCTCCAGACCTCTTTTGGCTTGTGTTAGCATTCCTTTACCTTTTTGCATCATTATAATAAAGTGCATTTTTTCTGGGTAATAGATACTAGAGTCTTATATTTTTATCCAACATGAAAATCGCTGCATTTTAATGGGAATATTTAACCAAGGGCTTATTGTCTATGGTTGCTTTTATGCAAAATTGTGAGAGACCATATTATAGAAGAAGTTTGCTATAATATAGCTTTTATATTTAACACGACTGTTTATAAGAACAGGTTTAAATCTACTATCTTGTGATACATTTTCTATTTGACCTATCTCATTTTCTTTTCTTTCTGTCTTCTTTTGTATTACTTTTTAAACTCAATTTTATCTCCTTTATTGACTTTTTTGTTACTTTTTTCTATTTCTGCAGTTGCTTTAGGATCAATAGACAATATCTTTAAGGGTGCCTGTCTTTTAGTGACAAATGTATAAGAATCTGATAATAGTACAGATGGTTGTCAACTTGTGGTGGTGCAACTGAGCTTTTCCAACTCCACAATGGCATGAAAGAAATCCACTTTGAATAGAAGCCATCCTTTAAAATTTAAATGTTAAATTTTTCTGAGTCTAATGACAGAGTAATCATTTTGCTTTTCGTTTCTAAGAGGGTACCCAATAATTGATGACATATTAGACACTTTATTATAAATAAAGGCTTTACATTAGGTGATCCTGCGTAAGTGCAGGCTGACGCCTGTAATTCTGAAAACACCTAGATACAGGGAGGTTACTTCTCAGTTCGTTTCCTGGCTCGATAACATTGGCAAATTACTAACTTCTCTCAATTTTGCTTTTTTTGTGGGTGCAAAATGGGAACAATAATGTTATAGTGGTTGGGGCTGGGGATTTAGCTCAGTGGCATAGTGTTTGCCTCATAAGTGCAAGGACCTAAATTCAGTCCGCAGTACTGCAAGAAACAAACACAAAACTTCCAAAAAAATGATTAAGTCCAGTGGTGAAAATTACATTTGTAGACATTCAGCATAAGGTCTAGTATGTGATAAATACTATAATAATAGAGACTATTTTTATTACTGAGGTTAATGGTTTACACCACCTAATCTTTACAATGATTCCAGATCTGAAATTTCATTATTATTAAAACTATATAATACAAACTGAGTTATTAAAATTTTACATTCATTCAGTTATTAAAATTGTATGATGTAATTATAAAAGTTAAAGTGTGCCCTACATATTCTTCTTATCCATATATTAAGTATAAATGAAAATAAGAATTATATAAATAACTTTATACTTGTTAAGTTTTGTATTTTACATGATGCTTTATTTCATTAACAGTACTTTATACCACCTTTGGCTTTAGTAGGTAATTTAGTTCTACCACTTGAAAAAGAATGATTTGTTTTGCTTCCCTTTAAAAATCAGAATCTACTATTTTTTTCTTTTTAAATTTACTATTTCTTGAGGTAAATTCTCTTCCATTTTCACTATGAATGCAGTTAGTGTAGTCAGGAAATCAAATTTTGTTTTCAAAAGTCTTATGTATTACTTGAGGTCAATAGTGAAATTCTAAAAAGTAATATCTTGATAATCTAAGAAGACACTCAGTTGGAATTTTCCTTTCTAAAACCTGGTAGTTAATAAAAGATGTGAATTGGTTATATAAGCAATTTGGTTAAAGGATATATTTTAATTACAAAATTTTAACTGAATAGTAACAACATTATACATTTGGAACCAATTGTAAAGGCTCGGCACTCACATTAACTTGCTTTCTTTGGATTAAGGCAATACTTGAAATAAACAAAAATCCATGACAATTAGTTAACATGGTTATCTTAAAATATGCCATTCTTGTTGCATAGCAACAATTGATCCTGTTATGTGCTTTTTACATACTCTAAAATAATTAAGCACAAATTGCTACCCACTTTTTCTGAATGTTAAAAGCATTTAAGTTATGAAATTTATTCTAATACGTGTATTATATTTGTAAAGGGAACATTTTATCCCTTATGCAAAGACACAGTGACCCAAGAAAGAGATGACAATGTCATATTAGCGAGTCTCCTTTCTTCTGAGAGGACTTTTCAGGAACTTTAAATACTCTCAATAATTGACATGGCTAAGAATAATTACCATTCCCTGGCTTTACTGACCTGGTTTTTGATTTACTACTGGTTAAATGATAACATCTATTAAGCAGAAGTTGTGTCCCCTGAACAAAATGAAATGCTCATTTATACTATAAAAATTATATATACCAAAAGACAACTTTGATATAATTAATATATTAAAAAGATATGGTCATAGAAAGAGCTTTGAGAACATTACAGTGTTATTTTCAATGTCGAAGTGGCTGAGCATAAAAAAAGAACATAAATGCCTTTATGTGGTCAGAGGGATGCTGACACTGACTTATCTCCTGTGTGTCAGAAGTGAGCTAGAGCGTTGGAGTGGTGCGTAAGACAGACCCCTGCCCTCTAGTGAGCTGCAGCGGAGTGTGACTGAGGAGATGCAGAACCTCTGCAGTAGCACAGGCCAGACAGCACATTCCGTCAGTCTAAGACTGAGGAGGAAGCAAAGGAAGGGAATGCCAAGGTTTTATCCCTGCAAATTTCATCAGAGAAATTTCTGAATCAAGAAGTAGGTTGTTTACAATATCTCTTATATACTGACCAAAAGGTGGTTTCAATTTTCAGTCCCTTGAAGAGTATGATATTATTTCACTAGACCTTTATCATAAAGCCCACAAAATTCTATTAAGTAGGAAGGTTAAGAAATAGTTTCTGATTTTACTTTGTAGTATATTTTGGACCATTATTTTTAAATTTTGTAACATGCATCGGTAAGAACAGGCGGGCCGGTTCAGTAAACATAAGTTCAAAACTTAGAAAGGATCAAAGAGGCATGAGAGTTAGAGAAGGAAAAGAAGTTTTGTGTTACAAAACAAGGTAAGAAGGACACTTGTAGTGATGTTAGTTCATATTCTCTAATTTTGTTTTCACCTATAGGGAGCTGTTTTTATGTGGCTGTTTTTATTGCAGCCTCACGAAACCCTATGGGACAAGAAGAGAGGGTGGTGCTAAAACTATATATTACATAGTTTTAATAATAATGAAATTTCAGATCTGGAATCATTGCAAAGATTAGTAACAATATATATGCAGTGACAAATCCAAAGATTCATGAGGGTGAGTACTAGATCAATGTGATTTTTATTCCCTCCTTGCTGAATGTATTTGAAAACTGGGGACGAAAGTGACAAGGTTAGGGCTGGTGTGAGCCAGCAGTAGTACCTCAAGGTTTTGATCTGTTAGCTGGCAGGGTGGAGAGGGGATGGCTGGTTGAGATAGTTTGAAGGAGGCACTGGTTATTGCTTGAGGTTACAAGTTACAAGTTCCCAAGGAGATAAATCTGATAAAATAACTAAATAAATTGGAGGATTTCAGACAAAGACTCTAAATTTTAGTGGCCAGCTCCAATTCTAGAAAAACTTTAAAAAATAATAAGAAAACCACGGGCCACAGGTATAGCTCAGTGGTACACTGCTCACCTGGCATGTGAAGGCTTTATATTTAATCAATGGCACCACAAAAAAAATAAATAAATAAATAAATAAATAAAGCAAAGTGAAACAGACAAAGGCTGGTGCTAGACTTAGATACAAAGGGAGGACGAGAAGTAATGGGGGAGGCTTTGGCTTGGTGAGCAGGTACAGCAGAGGCATGTTGGTCTTCATCTCGGTGACTAGACCTGTACGTGGCCTGAGCATGTAGAGACCAACAATTTAAAAAAAATTATTGTATTATTTAAAATTGTGACTGTAAAACACATTCACTTCTGAAACATAAAATTATAGAAAATCCCAAAGACCAAATTTTTCCATACTTTAAGAGCAACATTTCTTTATAAATAATATCAAGTTAAGTATTTATTCATTTTGCTTTGCCAGGATAAATATGTCAAAATTTTACAAAAATAACTTCAAGTAATTTTCTATTCTCTTACACTTATCTCCCAATGAGAGAAGCACAGAACTTGTAAACCCTTTTTTATATAGGGAGAGGGAGGGGGGAAAAGAATTAGGATGTGTTCAATGTCCATGGGCCAGCTCCTCATGATGAGCGTAATCATGTACTGCAACCACGTACTAATTAAAATAAAAATTTTAAAAAGAATGTGATCAAATGCAGATCCTGATATGCCGGGAAAACAGTAAACATTTAAAAGTAAAAATAATGCTTCTGCATGACAACCAAGGACCATTTTAATTTTATAAGATTTCAAAATCTGTTCTTATTTTCTATTTCTCATTATGTTGTTTAATATTTTGAAAATACACATATAAGAAGCATGTTTTGTGTTAGAAAAGATCAAAAGTATGCTCAGAAGCCAAGAAATCTCTCTGGAATAGTCTTCTAACAAATGGAATTTTTAAAAAGCAAGAAAGAACATGCTTATGCGAATCATACACTATTACCTCCTTCCTCCAGTTATCATCACTCAGCAGCTTCTGTCTCAGGGTTTCCTGCAGCTGCTCAATGCTTCTATGATGTGAAATCAGCATCGATTCCCTGAAAATCATAAACCCAACACATGAGTCAAGATTCACCCCTAACACTCTTCCTAAATTATGGTTCCTGGCTTCGAAAATATCCTCTGGCAACTTAGCATGTGATATTAACATATATCTAGCTGTAACTTACACATACAAACACTAAAAATAATATGTATTTTTACCTTTTAAAATTTAGTAATGTCATCATTTTTGCATGACAGTAACAATATATATGCAGTTACAAATAAAACATTGTAAGTTGTTCTTCAAAGTTTATGACTAAACTGTTACACCAAACAATATTTTGTTTCTAAGGAAAAAATATATTGGAATGGACCATAAAGTCAATAAATGTTCATAGTTTCTACTAAATTTATTTTCTTCCATCAATCTAATATACTAAGAACAAACCAATATCAGGAACGAGATATACTAGAAAAGTATTAGAAATTAGAAAGAAAAGAACTAGTAACAAGATAGGATCAGTAATCAAAATCCTCTTCTTGGGCCAGGGATTTAGCCCATTATGGCCTTGCCTGCCTAGCAAGTGCAAGGTCCTGAGTTTGATCTCCAGTTCCACAAAACAAACAAACACCTCCTATGGAAGAGAAGCCAGAGATCAGATGGTTTCACTGCTGAATTCTACCAAGCATTTTAAAAACCCACACCAATTCTTCAACCATTCCAAAAATCAGAAGAGGAGAGGATTTTTCTAAATGTGTTCTACAAGACCAGCATTATTCTGATACTAAAATCAGACAAAGACATAATAAGAAAAGAATTTTACAGGCTTGTATCCTTGATAAGTATAATGCAAAATTCCTCAACACAATATTAGTAAACTGAGTTTAATAGCACATAAAGAGATTATTCACTAAGATTAACTGGGATTCAAGTCAGGGATATAAGATTGTTCGACATGTATGAATCAAAAACGTGATCTACCACATTAACAGAATGCAGGACAAAAGCATGTGATCGTTCTCATAGATGTAGAAAAGGCATTTGATAAAATTAACATCCCTTCCTAATAAAAAGATTGAACAAATTAGGTTTAGAGTCTACCTCAACATAATAAAGATCATATGTAATAAGCCAACAGCTAATATCATAGTGAATGAGAAAAGGCTGAAAGCTGTCTAAGATCGGGAACAAGAACAAGATGCAAACCTTTACCGCTTTTAGTCAATAAAGTACTGAAAGTCCTAGCCAGAGCAATCAGGTAACAGAAAGAAATGAAGGGCATCAAAATCGAAAAAAAGCAAGGCAAATTGTTACTGTTTGTAGACGGCATAATCTTATATATTAAAAAATCCAAAGACTCTACAAGAAAAAATTTCTGCGCTACTAAGCCAATTTAGCAAAGTTTCAGGATACAAACTCAACATATAAAAATTAGTCAAAGTGAAAGGGAGAATAGACAGATACAAGTGACAGCATAATCAAACTATAACTTCCAAGATGATGAATTTTTCAGAACAAATATAAAATAAGGATTTCAAAATGATGCAAGAAATAGAAGACTGACTTAAAGGCCTGATGAAATCTGAGAAAGAACCAAATAGAACTTGTAGCAATGAAAAATGCAGTAATTGAAATTAAAATGTTGGAGCTGGTCTGATAGCAGATAAATCACAGCTGCAATAAGATAAAGGACAATTTAACAAATTATACAGAGTTGAGTATGAAAGGATGGGAAATATAAAAGAGAAGATATAAAGGATAGAATGAAGAGATCACGTCTATGTGTGTACATGTGTGTGAACATGTATGTGTTCACTATTTCAGAAGCAAAGGAGAGAGAAAGGGAAGATAGCAGTATATAAAGGAAATGGTTCAGACAGATTAAAAAAAAAAACCACTAATCTATCCATAAATCCAGAGAACTCACTGGATTCCAAGCAAAATAAATAAAATAAATCCCACATCTGGGCATGTCATAGTTAAAATAAAGAACACCAAACCTAAAGAAACCACCTCAAAAAGAAATTGGAAAAAAAAAATCTTCAAAGGAAACTAAATATACTGAATTTTTTTTTTAGCAGAAACAAATGATGACCAAACCAAACAAAACAAAACAGGAAAGAAGTCTTACAAGGACATACATCCTTAAAAGTTTCATGAGAAAATAATTATTAACTAAATTTGTGTATCCAACAAAACACTTTCAGAATCAGGCTAAAATGAAAACACACTCAGATAAAGAAAAATAGAGGTTATCACTGGCTCAAGAACTTTAAGGAGCTTCTAAACAGCATGCTTGGCAGGCCACAGTACAATCGCAGAAGGTCAGACATGCTCAAAGAAATGGTAGGGTACACAGAGACACTGGCAGGCCAAGGCGGGGAAGGCTTCTTCAGCGTGTATCAGGACACTTGTACAAGACTAGTTCTGACAAAGACTCTTATGCTTCATAGGCTTAATGATCTGTAGTCACCGTCCTGAATTTCTTAAGAATTTATTTGTGTTTTTAAGTGAAGATTAGTAGCTCAGTTACACAGGTGCTAGGAGTGTGGAGCCTTGACTGTGACACCGTTTTGCCTCTTGCTACCTACTGCTTTGCTTCCCCACACTGTACACAGCTATCTTCTCCCCTCGCTTCACCCGGGGACTGCGGGCTGCTGTCTCTACTGTAATATACCAGCGCCAGAAGGAGTGTGACATAAAACAGCAAAGACCCACCATGCCAGGCTGAGGGAAAGATCATTAATGAAAGCAGAAAGATTCTTTGAAACAGGGTCTTGCATTTTCATTTTGGGTCTTGAAAATGATATAGCCAGCCTTGCGTATCTGTAAATATAAACTAATATTGTCAGTCCAAAATAATAATTTTGGTTATGTGTTTTGGAGGAGCAAACAAGAACTAGAAAACTGGGCTTATCAGGAGGGCACCTGTCTCAAGTATTCTTTGGTCTATGCATTATTCAAGAGTTTAGATATTAATTTTAGTTTTCATTAAAGATACATGGTAAAATTTCAAGTGTAAGAACCAAACAAATCAAATACACTGTCGAAAAAGCATTAAGAAAATACAAAAATTCTAACAATTCTCTTTTAAAAAGACTTCAGGTGAGAAAATAGAGAAAAACGGAGAAACATAAAGCTTAAAATAATAATCAAAATAAAAAATTAGGTGAGAAAAAGAGAAAATACAAACAACCCAAACCAAGTCAAATTATCTTTAGAAAAATAATTTCCAAAACATTAGGGCTTGCAAAATTGAAAGAAAAAATTTGAAAATATACAACAGACATGTATCAAAGGGAAAGAAGAATGTAATTACATTATTATCAAGCAATAGACTTTAAGACAAATGTCATTGTTGTAGGCTGATAATGATAATAGATTTAAATTACCATGTACATTCTAAACTTACAAGTATCTATTAAAGTAGGATCAAAGCATATAAAGCAAAATTTGATAGAGCTGTACAGAGAAACTGTCAAATCCACAGCACTGTGATAGACTTCAATATCACTCCCTCAAGTGTAGCTAAGTCAATCCAGGAGAAGACAGTAAGGTCAGAGAAATGGATACTGTGCAACTTGAGACTGTTTTGTTAATGGCTTCCTGTAGCTGTGTAATGTATCAGTCAAAGATCAAGCAGAGAAAAAAATCAGTAAAGACACAGAAGATCTAATGCAAATAATAAGATCTATTTAAAGTTAATATATAGAAACCTTGTATACAAGTCATAGAAAAGTATACAAATTATTTTTCAGTTATATAAAAATGACCACACGCTTGGCCAGAAAGTCACCCTCCACTGTCTAAGATGCTAGCCGTACTTTCAGAAAGATGCTGCAAAAACAAACCACTACCAATGACAAACATGACAATATAATAACTTTTAAAGATGATGATGTATTTATTTATGGAGAAAGCCAGATAGGACTTTCTCACTACAATGAAATTACATACAACTATTTTATTTTGTTTTTTACTGTGCTGGGAATTAAAATCAAAGCCTTGAATATGGTGGGCAAATGCTGTACTATTGCACCCCAGTGTTGATTATATATTTAAACAGTAATATTTTGGATACATTAAGCTAAAAATAGAATATACTTTTAAATTTGATTTTTCTTGGTAATTTTTAGTTTTTAATGTAGCAACTAGGGATTCCAAAGTTACATATGTGCCATGTATTATCCTTTTAGAATATGTAAGCTGTATTCTGAGAAAAAAAGAAATGTCAGGAATAAAAAACATCTAGATGTGATTGAAAAATTTTAAAAATATATTTTTGGAGAGCTCATGGGTCAAATAAATCATAGTTGATATGTAAATATGTTTGGAACTGAACAATAGTGAAATTGTTACATATCAAGACATGGAATAAAACTAAAGCAGACTGGATAAATAAATTCTGGTATACCTTAAAACTCAATACAGATGGAGAAATGAATTATCCTTAGCTACATGCACACCATGGACAAATTCCAGGAACATAATGTTGAACACAAAAGAAAAAAATCACAGGGCCGGGGAGTTAGCTCAGTGGTTCCGGCGCCTGTCTCGCAAGCGCAAGGACCCGGGTTAGATTCCCCGGTAACCACATAACAATACTGGGTGTGGAGACTCACACCCAGCAGCAACCAGTACCACATACCACAGTGCCGGGCGTGGTGGCTCACGCCTATAATCCCAGCACTCGGGAGGCAGAGGCAGGAGGATTGTGATGTGAGTTTGAGGCTGAGCTCAGGGCCAGCCTGAACCACAAAGCAAGACCCTGTCTCCAAAAACCTAAAAAAAAAAAAAAGAAAAAAGAAAAAAATCACAAAATTACTTATGCAAATGATTTTATTTCTATGAAGAAAAAGTGTAAATAAGGCTTAGTATTGTATTTTCTTAGGAACAGAGACATACTTCATAAAATCATAGAGAGAGAACAACTGACAGTCTCTATAAGTTTTTGTAGATGTTTTTATCAGTTTGAGGAAGTTTCCTTTCTTGTTCCTAGTTGATGAGTACCACAAAATGAAGGCTGGTGGTTACCTCTGAGGAGGGAAAGACTGGATGGAACTGCAGAGAAAAGGGACTGTAGAGCCAAGCAAGGGTGAGGTTCCTTTTCCCTAAACCATGTGGGTGGTACACAATTACTTGCTGTATTGTACTTTTTTACACTTTATATTTATATCAATTATCCACTCAACATTTATAAAAACAAATATAGATAAAGCCTAAGCAGAGAGGCTCTGAAGTGCAGCAGTAGGTGCAGATAAGAGAATTAAGATGAAGACCAAGGGGAAAAACAGGCCAAGCGAGTACTAAGCAGGTCTTTCTCTGATGTAGTGGGGCCCACTTGTCTACATAAATAAGGCAGTGTTATAGCGCTCTGAAAATACTGGTTTAAGTGAAGAAGATTGGGTTACTGTCCAAATGGTCCTCAAACGACATGGAAAAATAGCTTGCAGAGCAGTCTCTAAGCAGGAGGAAAGGAAGAGGGGCACAAGGGAAAAAAAAAAAAAAAGAAGGGCAAATCTGTGAATGCCTTAAAAGCTGCACTGTGCCTTCACCACATACTTAGGCATTTCTGTCTCTTTGCACTCATCTGCCTCTAATGCAGTCTAGATGCTGACAACTGCCACATTTTATCTCTGGTTCAGATCTGTTTTCTGGTGTCTGACTCATTCATCCAGCTCTCCACTTGACTGGTCTACTTTATTTAGAATCATCTCAAACTTAATGTCTGAATTTTGCACGGCTTATGTCGCTCATATAGCCACGTGCCGGCCAGCACTAGGGGCGTGACCCGGAAGAGGATATTTATCCCTCTTTCGGGTTGCTCCCTCTCCCTCCGCTCATATTATACATGCCACCTGTGTTGTTACAGATTGTAGCCCAAGAGCAACCTTTACCTGGGAATGCTGTTCTGGTGGCAGACAGAAAACTTGTTAAAACACAGGATCTCTTAACACTTCCGTTTTGGATAGATGATCTCGCTTATATTTCAATGGCGAGAACAAGTCAGATGATCAAGTCTAATGGCTATTAGGGGGAGAGAGTCTGTCCTCTGCCATTCTGGAAGATGCACAGTAGGTCACCTGCCACCCCCACTCTGGAATCCGCCGGAGGCCTGCTGAGGAGTGGGGAACATTTTCTACTAATACTACAGTTCTTCCTCCTCGGAGTAGTTTGTTAGCCCACTTTCTCCATACATCCCAGCTTTTCAGCCTTTTTCCAATTTGCCCATTTAAGATAGTATTTTAGAGATTTTGCCCTGTTGGGAGGAAAAAAATGGCCTTTTCTCCTTCCTTTGGGTCCAGTGATTTGGGGGGAGGATGTGGCCCTTTGTCATTCTCTATTCCTGTTCCTCTTTCCACCAGTGTCATCTATCATGAGGTTAGCAGATTTCTAGGATATAGCTATATATTTCTATACATATGGTGGAATCTCTTTTTGGTCTAACATCTTTTATTCAATTAATTTTAGGTTTATAGAAGTTGCATTATGTATCAATAGGTGATTCATTTAATATTCCATTGTACAGATACTCCACAATTTGTTCCCTTCCTCTGTACCTCTTTTCTTCCCTCCCTTCCTCTTTTCTTCTCTTCCTTCCTTCCTTTGATACATTTCAGTTCTTAAACCAGGTTTCCTGTTTGAAAAGAGGGTTGGGCCGTGGATTTAGCTTAGTGGTTCCGGCGCCTGTTTTGCAAGTGCAAAAGCCCAGGTTCAATCCCCGGTAACCACATACAATACTGGGAGTGGAGACTCACACCCAGCAGCAATCAGTACCACGTACCACAGTGCCGGGCGTGGTGGCTCACGCCTGTAATCCCAGCACTCGGGAGACAGAGGCAGGATGTGAGTTTGTGAGACCCTGTCTCAGAAAAAAAAGAAAAGAGGGTTAACTGATTAGAAAATTCCAATAAGCATCACCATATAATGACTGTATATACATCAAAAGTTACCTGTACTAAAAACACAGATGGTACTGAATATCTAAGATGTTTGAATTTCAGCCTCCCTGGAGGAGGTTATAATTCTGACACCACAGAAAGTAGAATTTTTTCTATAACTCTTCCTCTGATGAAACCATTACAAAGCACTGCTCTTATGTATCCCTTTCCAACAATAATAACAAAATGATAAAAGCTAAAGTATGATGGATTAATGAACTGATCATTATCTATTGAATTTTCAAAGAATTATATGTTATGACATTTCCATAAAATATAAGTTGTTTTAAGCGAATCACTACAAAGGTATGAATTTACATCAGTGGTGGTAATTTTGCTTGACACTCTGCTTATAGACATGAGAAAGCCTCTTCTATCTCTTTGCTGCTCTGCTGAGCCACTGTGTCTGACTCTGAGAACACGGCACTGAGACTCTTGAAAGGGACCAGGCAGAGAGAGTAATTATATGTGATGTTACAGGCACTCATTGTTTCTGATTAGGAGGGAATAGACAATGAGTAATGTGTTCAGAGATGATTATAGGTGTGAAAAAGTTAATTCTAATTCCAAAAACAAACTTAGGCCAAGGCTTATACTTCGTTAAAATTACAAAACTGACTGCTATGGCTTAGCTCTAGAATGTCTCTCAGAACTCGTCCAGTTAGGAATCCATAGCTAAATGTGTTCTTCGGAGGTGGGACCTGGTGAGAAGAGGGGGGCCTGGCACCGGGGTGTGACCCCGAAGACTGAATTTATCCCTCTTCCGGCTGCTCCCTCTCCCTGTGCTTCCTGCTGCATGGGATGAGCAACGGTCCTTTCCTGTGGCTCCAGCCTTGGAGCCGGATGACCATGAACTGTAAGTTGAGCCAAAGTCAGTCTCTCTTCCTTTCAGCTGTAGTTGTAGGGGATTTTGTCCCTGCGATGGGGAAGTGACTAAAACACTGTCTCAAGACTTTATTAAGAGAAGGTAATTTTGTGTAGGAAAAAAAAAAAAGGACCACTTCTGACTATAGTGAGACTTTCTGTTAGAAATCTACAGGAATTGTGTGAACTAAAACAATTATAAAGGCACTGTCCCTATTTTTCGATGCTACAAAAAGTAGAAAATGTACAGCTCCTTAGATATCTGGCTTCCTCTTAGAATCAGTTTTTCAGATGCTGATGCTTTATAATTATAGCGAATAACACAGATGTAAGTCTTAAATTTGAATTTTACTAAGAATCAAATAAAGATTACCACTAAAATCTGCGTGTTTACATTTAATTCTCAACTCTGATTTTTGACAAGTCAGATGCTATCTGGGCCTCAGAGAAAAACTGGGAGAGACACCTTAGCTTTAACTACTTGTAAGCAGTTGTTTAGATAGAATTAACTTCAACCCCACACATACATACATCCAGGAAATATTTTTTTGGCACCTTCTCTGTGCCACACTGTATGTTAGTCTCTGAGGGGATATAAAGGTTATTTCTGCCATATTTTTAGATTTATGGTAATAAAATCCCACAGAAGACTACGTGGTCAGCAACTCACAGGCCAAGCTGGTGGGAGCTGAGGCCAAGCCACGGCTCGGTGGTACATCGTGCTTCCTGTATGCAGTATGTCGCTCAGAGGGAGCTGTGACTATCTGTGACATTTTATTCTGCAATCTCACTGGATTTTTTTAAATAATATTTTTGGAGTTGCCACATAAGCAAATTAGGATGTACTTGCAATTAAGGATATTTATTTTGAAACCTTCAAGTATTTAATTTCTTATATACACGAAAAATCTAAGTTCTCTTAATTAAGAGCTAAGAACATAACTGCAAACAAATGTCAAACCAATAATGCCAAAACAACAGCTTTAAATTCTATTTCACAAGTTGTTCTTTTAGAAATGTCTCCACATTGTCAATCAAAGAGATAATTCTCATGCTGTCATAATGCCTGCCTCCATTAAAAGCTAGTAAGTGTATGGTATCATAAGAAGTTTGGTAAACCAGTTGTTCTGAAAGCTATCAATGGATAGAAAAGTCAGAGAAACAAATGAGACTGGGAAAAAAGAAAAACCTGGTAAGCTTTATTATTTTATCATATTATTTAGAATGTTTCAGGTGACATTAAATTCAAGAGATATTTACCGAGTATCTACATGACCAGTGGAGGGCATAAAAATTAATAGAGATATGATGCTTTAAGGAGTTGACAGCCCAAAAAGATGAAAAGAAGAAAATCCATGCTTTTTGAACACCTACAGCCTAAAAGTTATATTAGGTGCTTTAATGTACATGAGAAGCTACTATTATTAGTGTGGCCATTTTATATAAAGAAAAGGAATTTTCATTGCCTAAGACTACCCTTAGTCTAATTTGGAATTAAATCTGTATCCAGCTCGAGTCCATTCTTTATACATAGGCCACACACACCCAACCAGAGCCCTTGTAACACCTCTAAATCCTTTTTATATCTAAGATTAAAAATAGTAAGTACTTCTCTTTGCTTCTCACTTTTATGAAAATATGACAAGCCTCATGAAAGTATGCATGCATTTTGTTTATCTCCTTTTAGAGTGTGGTTGTCAAGTTTGTTTTCTACTTGCCATATGAAGATACAGCTCTAGTTCTGATTTTGCCTAGGTCCTTAGGGTAGGAGGGAACTGGGGTTTACTAAGTAAACAGAGGTGGCTAAGACAGGGAGCAGGAGGAGACCCCAAGGGGGCATTCTAGGTTTTCCTGGCTTCTGCAGGATAGTAAATCCTTTGAAGATTCATTGTTACAACATAATCTAGAAAAAGAAATCATACTGAGAATAATTGACTCAGTTATTACCTTAGCACTCAACCAAGCTGCCAGATGGACTCAACAGAGGTGAGGCCCACCTTCTCCCGGCAGTAAATCCAGGTGGTCTCAGTGACTGAGTTAGTCAGTGCGTAGACAAAAATGAGAAAATGTCCACAGAGCCATTTAAAGAGGCCCTCATGGCTGAAATGCATGGATTATGGGTGAGAGATCTGAGATGGATGAAGGGGAGGAGGAGGAGAGGGGGAGACAGGGGAGGGGGCTGGAAGAAAGGGAAGGGAAAGGGCAGAATGAGAAAGCAGTTATGTCTAATCAGGGGGTCACGACATGTAAAGCAAGACAGGAGATTCCATGTGCCTCCTCTGAAAATTTGTTAGATTTTATGTGTACTTTTTTGCAGGGAAGGTTTATAATTTTCAACAGACATAGAGAAGACAAAAGAAAATATACTTCAGGGGGACAGGGAACAAGCATGTAAACTAAAGACAGGAGGAGAGAAAAATAGCTACCAACATATATTATTTATCTCACAGAACAATTTATATGTAAGCAACCTTATACTTCATTTTAATTACAACTAGGCCTTTTCTCTGACAATGCTCTTTTCCATTCTCCACATATTATGGGAAAACAGGTACTAATACTTTCCTGTACATTTTTCTTGGAATTTACCAAGATAGGGATAATATAATATTTGAGAATACAACAGGTGAGATCGATTATAAACAAGTGTGTTCCAGCTGAATAGTGGTAGGTATACACTAGTGCATAAGCGAATTTCTCTAAGCATTACACAGAAGCAAGCTTTCAGCTTATAATATCTGTGTTTATAAAATATATGTGCATATTTGGTATAGGAAATTTAGAACATATTTTACTATGGAAATAGTTTTTCATGAAATGGACTTAGGCTCTCAGACCAGCCCACAGAACATATTTACCACAACATGCTAAACTACATTCAGGAAAGAGTTCCAGGCCTCATCACAGAGATCTTGTACCCCAGGAAGATGAAACTGAGGGCTCTTTGCAGAGAACTCAAAGAACAGCCACATTTCTGGCACTCTTCCTTTGCCTTGCTGCTTCCCTCCGACCCACAAAGGAGGCCTTTCTCAGCAATGACAATGTGTGGCTGACCTTCTCTACTGCAACTCCTACAATTCAGAGAGACCTACTTCTTTCCTTTTCAGTGAAGCCTCTCTTGACTACAGCTTCTTCAGCTGAGTGTGACAGAGAAAGCAATACATAATGAAATAGATGTACAATAATAGACACACTGTTTCATGGACATAAATTTGCTTCCCCCTCCAAACTTAGTTTTGTCAGTTTTTCCCTCTAGTTCAGTTCAGGTTTTTTACATTTTACTCTCCTCTTCTGAAACTATATAGTGTCTAAACTGAGCATTTTGTGACCTCTGCAAGGGCTCACCGTCTGGAGGGGTGGGGAGTGGAGGAGGAGTGGGGTTACCTGGGACCAACTGGGTTACAGAGGTGCACACTGCTGCTGGGAGGAGCTGGGCTTCACCTCTGGTGAGTCTATCTGGCAGCACACATGGGCACAACACTTCCATGGCAATGGTTTTGGAGCCTGTAGTGCAACCAATTCCAAGACCTTTCTTGGACCTTCTCAGATGGAATCTCCCTGGGGACTGTCAAGCATCTCTACATGTATTCTGTGTTCCTGGAGCCCAGCTTCTTTTGGAGGTGTGCTCTCTCCTCCAACTGCTCAGAAGTCCCATTAACATTTAAGCTTCACGAGCAAGCTTGGTTAGCAGAGAGACAGGGTCAGTTTACTGAAGGAAAGTAAGTTCATTCCTGAATCATAGGAAATGTCTGCTATTGATGGTGGGAGGGAAGGAGAAAGAACCAAGTTGGAGACAGGAAAAGGGGCAGGTGAACAGGTTTCTCTGGGAGCCAGAAGACAAAGTTTCATTGCAGGGTTGGGTTGTAATTCCAGGAGCTTCCAGAGTCATTTGTTCTTCAGGATAGCTTTTAACGCCACAGGCTATTTTGCTACCATCTGCTTGAAAGAGGCAACTAAATAACCCACAGAAACTGGCAGAGGTGAGAACTAAAGAATCTTACTTTTCTTATGTCTTCTAGGCTTAACTACACAAAAATCCTTGATCAAAGTAAAACAAGTTCTGGCCTGTCCCCTGCCCATATCTTCTCCATCCTGAAGTCAGAGTTATCTTTCTACGGTATATCATCATACCTCTGCTCATGTCTCTTCAATGGCTTTCCTTCACTGCACTGAATGGAACAGGCAAACTCCTGGCAGCCTGCAAGGCCCTGAGTGGCTTGGTCACCACTCACCTCACTTCCTCGCTATGGTACTAACCACAGTTACCTCAGCACTTGGCCTGCGAACTTCTGTCATCTTTTACACCTCATTTTGGAATTCTCACTTGTGACCGCTATCTGAAGTTGCACTTTTAAAATCTGTTTCTACTGTATTACTCCCTTACTAATTTCATATCCATTATCAGAATCTATAATTAATAGAGTTAGTTCTTTACTTTTTCTTATTGCTTGTCCTTGTCATTAGAGTATCAGCTTCAGGAGGAAAGGGATATCTCAGTTTTACTATTATAACCCCATAGTATATAGTTTCTGGCATATAATAAATGCTCAACAAATAACTGGCTGAGGGGCCAGAATATTAACAGCAAGTATTTCACTCCTTCATTCTCTCACTCAACAAATATTTATTGAATGGATACCTGTGCTATGCTTTGGGAGGCAACAGAGAACAGGCAGACAAAAACTTCAGAGTAACCTAGAGCAGAGAAGAGCACACTATGTAACATCCAGGAGTAATCTGACAGACACATGGCATCCCGCGTATTGGTTGTAAGTGCATTGCTATTTCTAGTGTATGTCCAATATCATGTCAGTAAACCAAGTGCCACCAGATGAGCCAGGAATATTTGATTCTGGATAGATGAAAGCACAGACAGCAAAAACACAGAGAGCAAAGAAAGAAGTGGAAGAGGATTCAAGAAAAATACAGAAGAGGAAGAGATAATTTGGTAATGTTTTTCTCTGAAAGCTGAAAAAAGTCCTCATTCAGTGCCTATAGCAGAAAGTAAGGTAAAAATCAGAGTAATTTTTTTAAAAAATGAAAAAATACATATACCCAACAAATCTATTACTCTATCTATATATGTGTATGTGCTATTTTAAGCAACCCTATAAGAAAGCTCTATATTTCTTCTACTGAAATTACTTACCATCAAAACAGTCATAAGTTTCCCTTATTACTGCAGTCAGGGATCATCTAAATAGAATAAATTATTTTACTCTATATTTGATACCCCAATGGTATTTCCGAGATTGACATCCACCATTCTCAGAGAAGAAGTATCTGAGCATCGATCTTCTCAACGCATACCATGAAGGGAACAGGAAGCATTCATCTGAGAAAGCAGTTAGGCCCAACTAAGTTGGGCCCTAACTAAGCAGTTAGTTAACCTGATGTCACTGGAAATGGGATATTCTAAATGTAAGGATTGTTCAGGTAGTCAAAGTTCTAAACCAAAGACTTTTAAAATTTTATTTTAAGAGTTGTCTTTTATATTAAACATATAACTGATTTTAATCTTCCAGATACAAGGTCATCATTATAACCGATGTTATTAACCTATGAAAAATGCAGACACTCTTGAGGTTACTGATGTGTGTAGGACTATTTGTCTATCACTTGGGCAAAACTGAAAAGCTGTTAGTTTTTGTTTGAATACATAGTTCTTCTTTCTGGGTATGTATGGTCGGTGTTTCAGCTGTTATTCCTTCTTTTGTTAGTAGGCTGACTTTTGTCAATTTTCTGATTATGAAATTAGGGCTTCTAGTCTGCTATAGGCTAAGCAATTACATAATCATGAGATGGCAGAGGAGTTGGAATAGTGAAGAGCCATGTAAGTTCAAGACCCACTATCTTTGCAAAAAGCAGGTTATTGGTACCTCAGGGTAAAGAAGAAAAGGTAAAGGGAAGCAGCTGCGCCATTTTTTTTTAATTCAGCAGAGAAGTAGATGTAAAATCACCTGAGAAAGAACTAGAAACAAGCCTTGCCTTGTTTCCATATTAACTACAAAGATCTCCTATCATCCTTGAGTAGAAATAATATGGTACCCGCAGCATTGTGCTTGGGAGAATGTTCTTAGGACAAATCTAATTACCTACTTCTAAGCTGTCTACTCACTCTCCTAGCTCCACCCTGACTTTTCCTTAGCTTCCTTTATAAAAAACTAAAAACAAATCTTCTAAATTATATTCATAAATGAAATTAATAAAATAAAAATAAAATATATGAATGATAAGAAAAATGAAAAACAAACAGCCTGTATCATGTGTTCTTCTTGGACCTAGACCAATATACTTCTTAGTATCTTCAGTATCAACTAAGGAGGCATATTTGTTGCAGCTCTCAAAAAATTTGTGACTGATGAAGAAGAGAGGAGAAAAGTAATATGTAACAGTAATAAAGAAAAAAGGAAACAAAGCTTATGTTAAGCTTATATACAGGGTGGGGGTTGTAGGCAGGGGGGAGGGGAAAAATGAGAATCAAGTCATGTCATATTCTGGTACAAACTCTCAGTGTTGAATGCAATGATGTACTGGGCGTGATGTACATTCATAATATACCAATAAAGATTTGAATTTTTTTAAAAAGGAAAAGTGATATGAAAGGCTTTTCCAGTATATACAAAGCCCTGTGTTCAATACTCAGCACCATCAGAAGCAAAAACAAAAATAACTGATATAAAAAGACACTTTCCTATCAAAAAAATGATAGAATATATGAATTCCTGTATTTAGTAGTACAAGTATTACATGTGATGTGATTTTTCTCAATAAAAATCTGATAAGAATTGCAACTTGAGTTCCATCCCTACCCTCACAAGCGGACTGACACTTTATACAAGTCACTTAATTAATGTGGGATTCCATTTAATCACTTGTAAAATGAGCTAGTGAGATCCAATGACCTTGAGGCTAAGTATGTCTTTAATCTTGTCATTTCATTGATATAATATGTAGGGCAATGATGTTCCAAATATATATGGAATATTAACTTAAGCATAAAATCTTTTGTAAGAAATTATTCTGGACTATACCGTTCATTTTTCAGTGTTACAACCTCTTCCTTTGTCTGATTCAGAAGACCTTTGGTTATCTGCAGTTCATTTTCTGCGAAGTGAATTCTTCTTTTTAAGTCTTCTTCTTGCCTTTCTTTTTTAGACAGTTCTTCCTGTAAAGTTTTATATGTTTGTTGAAAAGTCATTAAAGAGTCTTCTTTTTCTTTAAGCAACCTAGAGTGCCTAAAAAGGAACAGAAAAAAAAATCCCACTAGCTTGCATTAGATATGTTTCTAAGTTTGTTTGGTTTTTGTACTGAGGATTGAACTCAGAAGCCTGCGCTTGTGAGACAGGTGCTGAAACCACTGAGCTAAGTTTCCAGCCTAGAAATGTTTGATGTTCACCAAAGATATATGGGAATTTTATTTGAAATTAGACTACCACTGTAACATATAAACTAAACTTTAAAAGAAATTAAAGATTTAAGAATATGGATAGTTCGGGGGCTGAGGATTTAGCTCAGTGGTTCTGGTACCTGTCTTGCAAGCGCAAGGACCTGGGTTCGATCCTCTGTAACCACATACAATACTGGGCGTGGAGACTCACACCCAGCAGCAATAAACACCACATACCACAGGGCTGGGCGTGATGGCTCATGCCTGTAATCCCAGCACTCGGGAGGCAGAGGCAGGAGGATTGCTGTGATGTGAGTTGAAGGCTGAGCTCAGGGCTAGCCTGAACTAGAAAGTGAGACCCTGTTTCAAAAAACCTAAAAAAAAAAAAAAAAAAAAAAAAGAATATGGATAGTTCTATGACATTAAAATATTAAGTAGGGGCAAAAGCAATGTAAAACTATAAGATATGAGCTTGAACTAGGTATTATATGTGTAAAAGAAATACATTCAAATACATATATGTGCAAAGAAATACATTCAAAATAAAATATTGCTTCAAATTTGATTATATAAGTATTAATTTATAATTTGCAGTATACCGTGACTCAGAAATAATGGATTCAAACTTCAGTTTTCTAAGTTCTTTTTGGTAGTCATCAGCTGCATCAGATTTAATCCTAAAAAAATACAAGGTTTTCAAGTTAATGAAAATATATTACAAAATAGTTATAGTATTTTTATATTATTATTTAACTCATCTGTAGAACTTCTTAACGACTTCATATTATTATTCCTATTAAAAATAAGCATTCAACCCACCTCTATATTAGCTATGCTAGCTCCTCTCAAATTTCATTTAAATAAAAAGGCTAAACTCTGGACATTACAAAAGAAAGCAAAACAAAAGAAACAAAACCGAAACCCAAAATCCTTCCGTGGAAGCACTGGTGAGTGACCCAAAGCGATTCTGGAGGAATGCGGGCCCTGGAAGGACAGGAAAGAGCAGAGCCCAGCTGCTTTTCAAAATGCCTTTTGCCTGAGAGCAGGCCCCAGTGAGTACCACAGGGAGAAACCAAAACTAGTGGGAAGCCTTCCGGCCCATTCCATGAGAGGACCGTACCTGGAGGAAATCGCAGCTGCTACACCGTAAAGGAGGGTCCATAAATGGGAGAGGCAGAGAAAAGGAGCCCACACCTCGTACTGCATGTAAATAGGGCTGAGCCTCAACTAACAAGCGCACACAGCGGATCCCAAAGAGCCTGATGTAGAGATAAAAGAACTGAGATTGAGCTGCTGCCCTAGAGACTGTAATTATATTTCGAGGCCAAGCAAGCTGTCTGCTTCAAGGACTAACTATCCTTACCGCTGTCAGCAACTTTTGGGGGCAGAATAAAACAGAATCCAAAATCTCCATAACGACATAGCACAATATCTAGACTAAAATAAAAATTATTTCACTATATATAAAGAAACAGAAAAGGATGAATCATTCTCAAGAGAAATATAGTTAATAGAGATTGAGCTTGAGATCTGTTAGATGTTGAAATGAGCAGGCAAAGGATTTTGAAAGAGCAACTATAACTTTTCTCAAAGACATAAAGAAAAATCTGTTATTAATAAAGAGAGTAGTTTTACCAGGGAAATAAAAACTATTTAAAAGAACCAAACATTTTGTCTTGATCTTATATGAATAAATTTTATAACAATAATCAAAATTATTAATACATTAAGATCATTATTCTGATTTAATTTAGAATGTTCATTGATAGTATTAAGTGATTTTCTAAATGAACTCCAAAATAGCTTAAAAACATCACTATGAAATATATCATTAGGTTATAAATGAGTCTGCCTTGTTTGCAGAATTATTTTAATTTGTAATAAGTGACAATAAAAATTATGAACATGTAAACATTTATTTTTAAATATTCTATAAAATAATTTTAAATATAGAACATTGCATAAAACAAATGTATGGATTATAAATAATTATTATTAGGAAAACATTCTGGTAGCTACCATCCATGTCAAAAATAAAACTTTACCAGGGCGGGGGATTTAGCTCAGTGGTTCCAGTGCCTGTCTTGCAAGCGCAAGGACCTGGGTTCAATCCCCTGGTAAACCATATACAATACTGGGCATGGAGACTCATGCCCAGCAGCAATCAGTACCACATACCACAGTGCTGGGCGTGGTGGCTCATGCCTGTAATCCCAGCACTCAGGAGGCAGAGGCAGGAGGATTGCTGTGATGTGAGTTTGAGGCTGAGCTCAGGGCCAGCCTGAACCACAAAGTGAGACCCTGTCTCAAAACAAAAACAGAAACAACTTTACCAGCTGGTCTACCAGCCCTTCATCACCTGGATCCAGCCACTGCCAACTAACTGCCTCCTCTCTAAAAGCAACCATTCTCATGAATTTGATGATAAATTACTCTGCTTTTGGAGTTAACTATCTTAGGTTTATCCACCAACACTATTTTGGTAAAGTTTTGCTCTTATTTTAATGCCTTTAAAAACATCCTACTTCCCCACCCACCTTTGTGTAAAATGATTCTATTAATGGCATACAATAAACTGCATATCTTTATAATACATATCTTGATAGGCATGATATAAGTGTTCCCACGAAACCCTCACCATAATCAAGCAGCACATGAGCATGCTCCACATCCTGGCCTCTCCCACCAGTCCCCATCCAAAGGCCCCAGGACTACTTAAAGAAATGGCTTTTTCTCAGGAGGGGGCCTAGTGGGTACATTTGAAGCATGCTATTGTGCCCAAAAGTAAGGAAGTGCTTAGAAAAGATGAGAGGATCAGATGCCAATACACAGTTTGAATGAGGCTCCTACTCACTGAGCTGGGATGATCTGAGTACCCCAAATCATTAAGTATGAATTAGAAAACCTTAAAAGTAGGTATACGGAAATCCATAAAATGAATGCCTGAATGAAGGGAGGCTCTTGCTTATACTAGAGCGCTAAGGACTGAAAAACGGGGAGGATGGTCTGGCGCTGACCAAACAGCACTCACCACAGTAAGGACTGCATCAGGCCAAAACCATTTCTAGTTGTTATATTATGGTGAAAAGTAGGGGATTTGGGTGTATTCAAAGAGTTTCTTCTACACTTCTTACTGAAAAGGGAACAGCCCCTTCCATATGAATATTTAATGGAAAACTATGCAATGACTAGACCAGGTGATAAAAATGAACATCCCCTGTGAGAGGCGTGTGGCGGTCATGAGCCGGTGGGTCTGGTGCCCTGGGGACACGTCCCCACAGCTGGAGCTCAGACAGTGGCGACCCAGCACAGCCCCTGGACAGCAGCAGGCGCTAAGGAAGGTCTGCTCTGACGTTCCCTTTCGCGCCGAAAGACCAGACTGCCAAAGAAGACAGTGATTACCTTTGGTCCCTTCCTTGAGTTTTCATTAACTAATTTCATATCTGCAGGAAGAAAGATAAAAGAATGAAACCACACTTGGACAAACATTGCCACACATGGACAACTACTGCCCCTTTCCAAGACCAACTCAGGGTGTCGGTGATTAACTGTAGTCTGAGCGTCAACCCACTCCTTCAACTAACGTCCCTGACAGCCCGTCAGAGCGTTCGTATTCTGCACCCCCGTGCTCTGTTAAGCGAGACATACACAAGCAGCTGGACCTTAGTGGGTGACAGGTAATCACACCCTGCGACCACCCTCGCGCACTTTAATACCTCATCTACCATCAGATCAATGAGGGCAGAGCGCACACTTTCCCTTTGCCCCAGAGTCTCTTGGATGGCTTTCTACCTTGGTCCACTTATGAGGAAATATCAGACCAAGATAAAATGAGGAAATTTTTATTTTAAAAGATTATGAGGAGTTGGATGCACATATTTAAATATGGCATTGTTTCTCTGGTGTGAGAAACCGAAAGGGGGAGTAAGGACAAAAATGTGTAAAGATATTGGGAAACAGGAAGAAAGTGTTCAAGGAAAAAAGAGAATGGGAGAGGAGGGGGTACAAAGGAAGGGAAAAGAGAAAAAAGAGAACAGAAGGAAAACTGGAACAAGGTTTTTCTAGATAAAGAGGGGAAGTGGGTTGAAGGGAGGGGAGGGAACTGGGGGAAAAAGAAATAAGATATACTATGTATGAGCTCAAACTCAGCTTGATGAATGCAATGTTATGTTTATCTAAAATGTACCAATAAAATTAATTTTTAAAAGTATAATGAAGGAGAAATAGAGGGCAGAGGACAGCAAAGAAAGCAAAGAAATAATTTAATGGTAAAAACAACAACAAAAAAATGGAAACAAAGCTTGGGCAGGAGAATGGAAAAAAATGAGAATCAAGGTATACCATGTATAGGTACAAATTCTCACTGTTGAATGTGGTCATAATGTATATCTAATATGTACCAATAAACTCAATAAAGGGAAAAATAAAAACAACAGGTTCTGCATTCTTCAAAACTGTTTAAATCATAAAAAGACAAAGAGAGATTATGCAAATATTCTTGATTAAACCAGGATAAAGGAATATCTAATAGATTCTAGACTGGATGCTATACTATAAAAGGAAATGTTTTAAAGGACTTCAGTAGGTTGCCTGATAAAACTGAAAAGTTGTTAGTAAATTAAAGTATTACAGTATAAGTAAACACATGGCATTGATTATTCAACTGAAATTATGTAAAATGTCTCCATCCTGAGGAAGAGCAGGCTGAGGTATCTAAAAGCGAAGAGCCATTTTATATTCATCTTATTCTCAGATGGCTCAGAAAGAATATATACGGGTATATATATATGCATATGTACATCGAGGGGAGTTGGCCGAAACAGAAAAGCAAAGAAGAAAGGACAAAAGAAGGAGCACAGTGGTACAAATGGGTTAAAATGTTAACAAGAGGTGAGTCTGGATTAAAACATTTTGCATGCTCTTTGAACTATTATTATTTTAATAAATTTGAAGTTATTTCCCAATTAAACACTAAAAAAAAGAAATAAGGAAATGGGTAGCAGAGGCTATGTTCAGGTGAGTCACAAATGAAAGAATACAAGGAGCCATAAATGGAAGGATATAATTTTTATCAAAGTTTTAAAAAACTAGAATACCCAGTGTTGGTTAGTAAGTAACAGAAGTGGATACTTAACAAACACTGCTGGGCTTCTAAATCAGTATAATCTTATTGGAGAACAATGAGTTATAATCCATTCAAAGCCTTAAAAATATCCATGTTTGAGCCTAGTAAAAATTTACCCCAAAGAAACAACTCTGAGTAGGAAGATTTGTCTATAAGAATTTTCAAACCATTTTACTTTAAGTGAAATGTTTGGACACTGTAAAATAAAGAGTAAATAAATATACAATGGTTCATTCAGATAAGAATATGATATAGCTATTAATAATTATCCAGGAATAATTATCTATGATAATATGACACAGCTATTAATATCCATTATCCTGGAAAGCCACATCCAGGATATATCATTAAGTGAAAAAAGTTTGTGAAATAGTACATGCAGAGTTATACCAATCATGTTAAAAAGTACTCTTATAAGAATGGACTAGAAGGACATATCACAGGACAATGGGTCCTATATTTTGCATGTGCTTTGAAATTTAAAAAGTTACCTTAAAAAACACCTTTAGATTCTGTAGGCCACCACAGAGTTCACGTGTGTTCAGACTGTTACACAAACACTGTATACAAGGCTAAGAGGAGGACAGTAAATAAAGTGCCTTCTGGTGGTTATTTTACCATTTAAATAACCAATCTTGGCTGTATTTTAAAAAAAATAAAGCCTGTGATTCTTTTTAATAGAACCTGCCATCCCAAGAACTCTCACCCCGGCTCTCTCACGTACCCCTACGGCAGCTGAGACTCTCCACCTTTGGTCTATCCTTCACCACCAATTGTTATCTTCCCCTTCATTAGAACTGGAAGAATTGGAAGGAATAGAAAGAATGCCTCCATCTCTTTCAGCGCTACATTCTTTCTTCTACTCTCAGCAAATAGTGTTAATCCTTTTCTCTTTAACTTCTATGAATAAGCCTTCAGAAAGGCCCCTGCTGGTCCTGCCAATCAGAGCAAAGGAAATAAGATGAAATAATTGGATATCTCCCCCCCCCCGTTTGAAAGGCAATGGCCCATACTCTTCTACTCTTTCATATGAAATAGGCATTCTTAAACTGCCTGCTTGATATTTCTACTTTGCTCTCTAAATGGCATTTCAAACTGAACAGACCAAAAGCCATTGTTTGTGATTCTTCCAGACTTTGTGTGTGTGTGTGTGTGTGTGTGTGTGTGTACATGCATATTTACAGATTTTCCCATTTCAGTACATGTACTCAACACAGTAATAATACTCACACATAGCTAGAACAACACAAGTACCATTTTATAGATGAAAACACTGATACCAAAGAGATCACTACCTTGCCCAAGGTGCTGTAACTCCTAAATAGTCATGCTGGGATTTGAACCCTAGCACACTCGATCTCAAGGCTGGGCTTTTAGTTGCTATATTTCAGGGCCTCTCAATTGTCTAACCAGGCATGAAAAAGCCTCGAAGCCTACCCACTGTTCTCTCCTTTCCTTTCCAGGCTGCTTCCTTTGCAGCCCCATTTATTCCAGCAGTGAATCCTGTCACACTGATCCTGCCATGTTTCTCTCCATCTCGGCGCTCCAGCCTTGGGTCAGCTGCAGCCACTTCCCACTCACATGAATGCACAGCCTCCTTCCTCTCAGCCTCAGCCTCCCTCATTTTTTTTTTTAATTTCCACTCCAGTCCTTTCTCCAAATAGCCGTAGTGACCTTTCAAAACATACTCTTGGCTAAAATCCTATAGCTTTCCATTGCTTTCTGAATAAATCCATACTCTTGTGAAAATCATATCACAGGCGTTTATGTGGAGGGAAAGATATAGAGGGTTTGGTACTATCTGGTTTCAGATATTTACTGGGTCTTGGAACATATCCCCTGCTGATAAAAGGAGAAAGACTCTATTCACTACAAATTGATAAATTTCCATTCACTGTAAGTGAATCATGCTCTTTTGATTACACACATGAAAATGAACACATTCACACTGTAAATGAAGCAATATTCAAGTATACACAGTGGAGCCCCATTTCTATCCCCACATTTCATACCCTACAGGTAACTGTTAAAATCATGTAAGTGCATTTAATCCCATGTATATGGGCACATACATTGACACTTTCAATATGAAAGGAATCTTTTTTCTCAGCATATTTTTATCATTCAAATTTCTCATAACTTTTTAATAATAGCCCATTTTTCTTTTAATAGTTACAATCCTTGACTTACTTTGGAGGATAATATTTTTTTTAATTTTAGGGTTTCTTTTTTTCTGCTTGTCCATTTCCTAAAGTGTTAAACTATTTAACAATTTTCCAAAATAAATGTATTTAATATGTGTTGAAAACATATACCAGTGATAAAAAATAAAAGTTTTTCTCTGTAAATTCTTAGCCACTGGTTTGGGAGATAGTAAGTTTCTCCTCACACATCTAGTAATCTTTTGTTATATGTTTGATCTCAGCCTTCAGTTACTGTCTGTCTGCTTTCCTCTTCATTTCTGCCTCGGCTGTTTGGGGAAGTTGTAGTGGAAGGGCAAGCCGAGCTACCAGGTGCGGGATCTGAGGGTTGTCTTGGGCCATGGGGCCCTCAGGCTCTCCAGCTCCAGCCCCTACACTTACTGTGTTGGTCTGGAGGCCACAGACACCAGGGCTGGCTAATTGAAGAGGGCTTGCTGATGGGGCAGTTAGTTAAATGTCTCAGATGTGCTTCACTAGACCACCTACACCAGAATTGTGGGGAATCATTAAAATGTGATGGCTTGGGGCCCAACATGAAATCAGAATATCTGTAGAAATGAAATCTGATCCTGGGGTTGGGTCATTGGGGAAGATTATACTATAATGTACATTTAATAATCTCCCAAGAATTCTTATACTGATTGAAGTCTAAGATCCACTGTTCCAATGACTAATAAGTCCATTTTCTAGCCTTTGTTTTTTTTGTTTTGTTTTTTTGAGACAGGGTCTCGCTTTGTAGCTTAGGCTGGTTCTGAGCTCACCATGTAGTCCAGGTGAGCCTCAAAATCACAGCAATCCTCCTGCCTCTGCCTCCCAAGTGAGAGGATTACAGACACAAACTACCATGCTCAGCATTGTGGTATGTAGTAACTGATTGGTGATGGGCGTGAGTCACCACACTTGGCACTGTTGTATGTGGTTAATGGGGATCGAACCAGAACCTTTACACTTGCAAGGCAGGCGCCAGAACCACTGAGCTAAATCCCCAGCCCTCTAGCCTTTGTTTTAATCAGTTCTGAGAAAGTCCTGCCTTTTCCATGTCCACACAAGTGGCACATAACTCCATGGAGTTGACCCTTTGATTATCCTTTTTATGCATTATCTTCCAAGAATGTCTAAAAACTTATCATCCATGGCATTCATTCTTGTTAATTTTATCTATATCCACCCTAATATACTGTATACATGTGTATTTAACACATGAAAGTAATAAAAGTATACTTCATATCTATATAGACACTTAGCAAAAAACTGCACTTCAGAGCCTTTTATTCATTATTTGAAAAAGTAACTAATCCACATATTGTGACATATAAAGACAAAATTTGTGAAAAATTTCATTATCACCTTTTCAGAGCATCATTGATGTACTGCACGTAGCAAACACTGCTGTTTACCATCTAGTCCTACACAGAAACCTATTCCTGGCTGTCGGAGTTCCAGTGACCATCTACTCTCAGGATGAATCCTGCTCGGTCTAAGCTAACTCAGGCAGTAGTGTGAGTCACTTAGAAAAAAAGAGTGTAAAAGTTTCTAGCTAAAAAGATACGGTAGGGGGAGAGAGAGCTATTTATGGTTTATGGGATATTTTCCCCCACATCCCTAAGGATACATCAGAAAAAAACAGGCCCTTCCTGCCTCTTGGTGGCTACATTTGCGTATGGTGCCTGGAACTACAACCATTTCCTGATTGCAAGGGACTAAGCCAGAGCCAAGGACAGAGGACGGAGACAGACAGAACATCGGGATCTTCAGGGATGTTGCCGAGCCTCTGGGGAGCCAAACCAGCAGTCACCCTCCTTGCGGTATGTGCACACACCTTATCACTGTTGCATGGGTGCAAAGCATCCTGACTGGTAAACCCCTGTTCCAAATACATGATGATGTTTTCTTAACCATAGAAACTTTTCCTTAATCACTTTAGGAACCCAAAAATCCATCCATTTATAAACTATCTCTTCTCCTGACCTCAAAATCCACAGAACTAATTCATACTCAAATATCAAAAATCTGTTAACAAAAAAATTATCTTAAATTGAGTAGGTAAAATCTCCTACTTCTATTTCAGTCCCCATAAAAGGTGAGGACTAAAAAGGTAAATAAAACTGATTGTATAGCATTTTCTAGTTTCTAGAACTCTAAGAAGGTTCATGTTCAGTAAAAGTCCAGTAACAAATTGCATGTCAATTTTTTTTGACTAAGTTTGTAGTCATTAAAAATGGCCAAGCTATACATTTGGCTCTACCCCACTGGGAAATGGTAAGGGCACAGTACTGGGATCCCCTGGTCAAAGAGTCGACCCAGATTCTCACTTCAGGCCTCCCTATGCCACTTAATCCTAGCAGTGAAGGAATAGATGGAAGACAGATGGAAAAGCTAGAGACAGGAAGATCTAGATGGCGAGCTAGAGAGAGCATAGAAACAGGGCACTAGTACTGAGGGGTAATACAAGTTCTCTGTCTTTCATAGCTCCAATTTTCTGAGAACAGGTAGTCTATAGTGTAATTTTAAGAAAGTCTTCCTAAGGATAGGAGGCACCAATTTTATAAGCTGATAAAAAGTGTGAGCATTTCTGCAACTGTACAGTGATATGACAAATAATTAGTTTGACAGACTTTAGTAAGGTGGTGGTATATTTCTCTCTCAATTCCAGTCTACTATATTTCTTTCTTTTTTTTTTTTTTTTTTTTTTTTTTTTTTTTAGGTTTTTTGAGACAGGGTCTCGCTTTGTAGTTCAGGCTGGCCCTGAGCTCAGCCTCAAACTTATCAGAGTAATCCTCCTGCCTCTGCCTCCCGAGTGCTGGGATTACAGGTGTGAGCCACCACGCCCGGCACTGTGGTATGTGGTACTGGTTGCTGCTGGGCGTGAGTCTCCACACCCAGTATAGGTATGTGGTTACTGGGGATAGAACCCGGGTCCTTGCTCTTGCAAGACAGGCGCCGGAACCATTGAGCTAAATCCCCAGTCCAGTCTACTATATTTCTAATGATGAGTTGACTCATCATTTCTCAGCATTTATGTCACAAATTAAGTTAAAATATAATTAATATATAAATCATGAAGCATGTGCTAATATACTTCTTTTATATGCAAAGGATTCTATCCATACCAACTCTGGAAAAATCAATTCACGGGACAACCAATTTGTGTTGTTCCTTCTATTTCTAGAGCTAGCTTCTTTCCTAACCTCCCAAGACTCCACGCTAAATGCTAAGCCTTGGCATGACCTCCTCTTGCTCAGTCGACTGAGAACTCCAGCTCTCTCTTCCTGGATGGTGCCTTCTTCATTTCTCATCCTCCAGGAAGCAAAGTTCACACAGCAGCTGTGGAATCATGTGGCTGCTTTCCCCATCAGACATTGGTACGGCCAAATCGCTCCCTCACATTCCAGGGAAGGGAACACACACTTTTTAATAACTACACTTTATTTCTTTTGCACCTATTCTTATTTCCAGAAACTTTCTGGACCCAGGCCATACGTGCGTGGGGTCGTTCCCAGGCTCCTTGTTATTCCTTCACACAGCCACTCTACACAGACAGCTAAATTCTCGTCCGAACTTCCTTCTCACTTCAGCGTTACAGAACATGAGCACTTGCTTTTTTATTTTAAAAAATCCAAATTTTTGCTACAAATAATCCAAGTGTATATTAATTTGATAAGTGATTTTTTGAATTTGTTTCTCCTTAAGTTGTGCAGTATCTTATTAAACACACTGTTCTTAGGACTAACCCATGGTCAACACAAACATCTGGTTGCTAAGTATTCTAAATATTTATATTGCTTATGAGAGTCATCCTCTTAAATATAGGAACTGAAAATCAGACTTATCAGATAATACATTAAAAAGCAAAAGAATTTACTTATTTTTCAAAGATTATGTCCATTTTACATTAGTGGTAAATTACAAGTATACTATGTTCATACTATAAACTAATTTTTTATATTTATTAAACATAATTACTTTTTAAAAAAATAATTGTTCACATATGTTACAATGTCATTTTCTTATCCTTTGTTTCCTAATATTTTCATTCTCTCTTATATAAAGCATAAATACATTAACATTTCAAAGGTTCAACTCTCTTTGTAAGCCTAAAATTGATAATTTTAAGAAACAATTTCAATATTGTTTCTTGTGGACAGATACTTGTAGACAGTGATGAAGATAAGAAAATATTCTGCGAATATTTAGTATTAAATTTCTGCACCTGACCAAAGAAGGTGTCTATACTTGATGTTAGCCAAAAGGTGAGGAGCAGTTAGTAAATTTCTTATTAAAGGAAGAAAGCTCGGAAGCATTTTTAAAGATTACAGGTCCTTCAGCACTCAGTCTAGGCCAGCAGGGAAGCCAAGAAAAGCAGTGGTTAACTATTACCCACACAAGTGAATTACTGCCAAAACAGCACAGAGAACACCCCAGGGACTTTCTAAATTCTTCATTTTGTGGTACAACAACAGGGCACCATAATCTTACAAGTTACTAATATTGTCCATCTTACTTGAGCATTTCTTTATACTTGTCCTGTTCAGTCACTGTCTGCTGGAGTTTTAACACAAGTGCTTCAGACTGACGCTGTAAATCTGAAATGACAATGTATTCATCTCATTAGCGCAGTTAAAGTGTCCAGACATTTTTATATGGTAAGTTGTATTCTTTTAAAGTTGCCCGCCAGCTTCTGAAGTGTAATACAGTTGTTTATCCCACTTTGTAGGACCAGATGTTACTCATCTATTGACTGCTCAGCCCTCCCTACCCTAACAACCCGTAGAATTAACGAGGCCTTATAGACTTGATTTGTTGGACTTTTTCTTCCCTTACTACCATGCTAATTTGCAAACAGCTAACAAGCTAAACTTTACTAATGTTTTCCAAGGAAATGTATGTAGCCAACGCACATAGGAATTTCTGATTAAGTGGCTCACTTGTGGTCCTGAACCAAGAAGCACGGCTGGTGCTCCTAGTAGAAATGAAACAGACAAAGCACATCCCAGGCTCACTGTGAGACTGTCAACTCTGGGCAGCAACCACAGAGCAACTTCAAGACTTTTATAGCCAAGAGAATAGTGTAAAAAATTGGCTTCCACGGTCTTAAACTGGAAAATGTAAGCATTACTTGAAGAATGCTATTCAAGAAACTGCCCAATGTGAGCCTAGAAATGAAACTGAAATGGAAAGAACAAGTGGCTTGACCTACGTAGGTCCTGTCATCGGCCTTGTGTGAGAGGTGTGATTTGAGCCCTAAGCACTAATGACAATTCTGGCTGATATTCTTTTCAGGAATAACTGAAGGTGGAAAACCAGATTTACACAAATGTACTAACTGGCTGGTATGAAAAGTAATTCAAAACATGGGATTCATACAATTTATATGTTCCACCCACTCTAGTGTTTTAATAATATATTTTATATATTTTAAGTGTCTTACAAACACAGGTAACTTCTATATAAATCTTCAACCTGCTTTGTTTTCTTAAATGAGAGAATAAATTCATTCTAGACATGTTTCTTAAGAACTTACCAGACATTTGTATAAATCTTTGTTTATTCAGTACTTTCAGATGTTATTTTAAATTACTTTTATTGACAATTATATGCACTTATCATGTACAATAATGTGGAATGATTAGATGTGGCTAATTAATGTGTGTTTTACCCCACTACTTATCTCTTTTTGAGGTGAGAATGCTTAACATTTATTCTTAAGTATTTTCAAGACACATTGCCATTAATTCTAGTCACCATGCTTTACAGGTGAATTTATACTACCTACCTAAATGAAATTTTGCATCCTTTAGTCAACATTTCCTCACATACATTATTTAATTTTATCCCTCTAATGGCCAAATGAAGGCTAATAGCTCCATTTTCCAGATGAGACAAAAATGGGATCCTGGGTTCACTGAACAATGAATGAATTAGCCAGGAGTAAAAAGGACTGAAGATGCTAAACTGCACACTTGAGAGGATCATCCCTCAAAACAGGTCCAATTATGGACAAATTTGATAGATACCATTTGTAGGGTAGTTTTTTCATGTATCAAACAACATCATCATATGAGAGGAAAGAATGTGCACACAGGAAACATTTTAATATAACATTTCAAAAGGTCAGTCTCATGAGTGTTCTGTAGTACATTGCTTTGTTGTGAAGTCCAAGTGGGCTTGCAGGGGGACTCTAGTCCAGAAAGGCAGAGCCACAAGACTTCTGCATATATTCGGACGGGAGGAAGTTGAGGATTCTGGATGCACGCTGTCACTAGGCACTGAGCAGGGCATTCTGCCCCCAAAGGCTCCCTTTGCAGGCACAGCTGCCATGAATCAAGTACCACTTTGTTTTTACAGGTGAGGATTCCAAGGATCAGAGTAATTAATTAACTTATTAAAGTTCACTCAGCTAGTTAGATATGACCGTGTGATTCAAACTCAAGTCAGCCTGATCTCAAAGTCCCCTCTCACACTGACTGCTGAAACAGAAAAGTCACAGGGGGATGTATTTGTCCATAAAAGTAGCATGGTAGCATGGTATTTGTCCATAAAAGTAGCAAGGTAGCATGGCTACCACTTAGTTATAATATTTCTAGAATCTTTATAGGGATACATCTTAGACAAATGAAAGATGTTATTTTACATAAAATGTGTAGTAAATTGGTAGAGTATGTAACTCTGAAGTATGGTTCAGACTTTAAGTTTTGAAAGTAAAAATTCATATAACTAATAAAAGATATTGAGACATATAGTGTCATTGGGACCAATTTTATGAGACAGACATCAAAGAGAACGATGATGTCTTCCTATTAAATGTCCCTTGGAGCTTTTGTCAGGATATAATCCTAAGGTAGATGAGGCATGGTTCTGAGCCCCTGTGATAAATTTTATTGCACTAAAAGCCACTAAATTAAGAGGAAAAATAAACTCTATAAATAATTGGTCCTTCAAATGTGAATTAATGCAGTTAATTCTCAATTATTTAATGGTAGAATGCAAAAATGGCAGCTAATCCAAAGATCATTTTTTAGCCCTGAATATTTGAATACTCTTGGGCATCAGAGTTCTAGACCTTAGTATCTTTGAAGTAAAATAAACTGTGCCATCAATAACCAACCAGAAGAAAAGAAAAGCTACTATACTTTCCAGTATTATTCTACCTATGTATCCAAATATTCCTTTTTTTTCCCTTCTATTTCAACATAACCCAGATGACTAAGCTTTTAATTCACAGTAGCCAATGAGTAGAGCAGCCACCTTCTCTAACATTAGTTGCTGAGCATGTTGGAACAAACATGAGCAAAAATTGGCATATTAAATAAATGTTTTACTTTAAAACAAGAATGCTTGTTTTGAAAAGTGATGTGATTCAGAATAGAAACCAAATGCTTTGAGGTGCAGTAAATACTAATATAAGTAAACCAAGTGTACAAGGAATGCCAAGTGAGATACTATGCTGTCTAAGCAGAGCAGGGCCATAGAGAGTTGAGGGAAAAAAATTACAAAGAATCCATAGTGTCAAAAGCTTCCTACTATGCAATTATGAGTTGGTTGATATATTTTCATGATTTTTAAACATTTGTTTATATATTCTGCAGTCAAGAAATGTAAACTATTAAAAAAAAAAAACTACACAGGCCATATCTTTGCTGCTCTGAATGCAGTGTAAGCATCCTAAGAGTGTATTGTGGTTCTGGTGGGCTAGTAGAGTCCTTTTGTTTTCCGAAGCAGAGTGCCCAGTTCCTGTCCCTAATAAATAAAGAAACACAGTTAGGATAAGCAGCAGAGAGATTAAGCCACCTGCACAAAACAACTCCTTCAGTTTCTGAGGCAAGGAGTTCTTAAATAAGTGTATTGTTCTTTACGGTCCTTCTGTACAGTTAAATAAATTCAACTTCAATTTTCTGTCATTCAGCATGACATTGGATTATGAGGCAAGAGGCCCTGAATGCCTACAAAAAGAAAGAAAGCATTGGCTTTAAACACCATGCAGATGTAAGGCGGAACCCATGGAAACAATCCAAAATTTACAACAGCACATTCTGCTTCGATGTGACTGCGTTCTTTGCAGATATTAAATACGAAGCAAATGATTTTAAATGAACAAAACAAAAAAGAGCTCTCAGCTCCTCTTCATACAGTGCCAGCTGCTTGCTGGATAGCATTACACAGGCATCAGATTTGGGATAATTAGTCAGTTAAGAGAATCCCATTATTCTGGAAAGATTCTAGAAACTACAGATAGACTATTCAGTTAACTATTTTATAGGATGACATAAAATTGTAAGAGTCACTTGGAGGGTATGTTCAGTTAACATAATAAACAATAAAGAAAATCTTTATGGTGAAAAGATATTTCAGCTTTAAATTTTCTGATGAAACACCAAAAATTTAAAAATCTGATTTGAAGTACTATTTGGAATAAAATGATCTGAGGTTTGGAGAGTGAATGGAGAAATAAGCAAGCAGAAGAACTTGCACTAAAATCCAGGGTAACTTTTTTAAACTGAAAAATTAAAGGCTGTATTTTATTAATAGTGGACGTACTGAAGACAACAACACCCCAACACACTCTAAGACAGGATGGTTAGAGCGGTGTGGTGCAGGACTGCTGAAGGCAGGCTGTCTAATTTAAAATCCTGGCTCTACTGCCCACCAATACGGGCTTTAGGCAGAGCAGTTTCCCTGTCGGCAAGTTTTGACTGCTGCCTAAGAGTCCTGTGAACATTAAATGAAGAAGGAGAACTGGGGCGCTGTGTCGGGGGCTCAACAGAGATGCCAGCTACTACCACAGGGAAGGTACGAAGGCCCCTTCTCCACTTCTATTCTGAATCACATCACTTTTCAGTTGAGGATTCTGTTTTCTCCTTAAATTTCACGTACCATCTTTTTGATTTAAAAAAATGTTTTAATTATTAGCATACTTTTGTTGAACTTTGGCCTGCTTTTAGCAGTGGTCATCCATGGAAAGGAAAAAATAAAAATGAGAACTTTAACTTCTTTTTTTCTTTAACGACCTATACATTGTGGCAAAATGTCAAAACTTGTTAAATATGGGTTGTGGGCTCATATATATTTGTTTTATTAGTCTCTGTACTCTCCATTTTTCTGTGTTTGGAAATCTTTAGATATATAGTGTTTAGAGAGGGACCTTACAGGATAAAAAATGACACTGTATTCTATACTAATGAGTTTAAACAACTCTGCTTTGTGTATATACAATATGAAAGAGACTTCAAAATGCAAACAAGACACATTGAAAGGGAGGATGACAAGTGGTTGAGAGCAGCCAATAACAGCTCATCTGAATTTGGGTAGAGATGGGAGAAATGTGACGCTTGGAGGGGCAGCATCATTGAGGAAATGCTTGATCCTGAAGGCAAGTGGCAGTGAAACATGTTCCACTTTGTATGGTCTATTAGTCTATTTATAGATTTCTATGCCTATGAATTTAACGTATACCTTCTAATCTAAATCAAAGTTTTGAAAAAAATTACTTTTTTGCAAGTATTGTTAAAAATCACTGATTGTGATTTTTTTTTCTACTCAACATTATGATTTGAGCCATAGACATGTAGCTGTACACAGATAAGATTCATTCCTCTCTGACTGCTACATAGTATTTCATTGTTGGTACAAACCACATTTAACTTATCCAGTCCTGCAGTCATGCTATGTAGGTGACCTGAAAGTGTCATCACAAATAACTTTACAGTGACAGTTTTTTGTCCATTTTGTGTACTTTTGGGAGAGTTCTGGAGTGTCTGCAGAGATGTACTAAGTGTAAGTGTGAGATCACAGCACACATCTGTGTAAATATTAATAGTCTCTAGAACACATTATTATCATCTCCATCTGTATAAATGAAGATTTCTGCTTTCTTAATATTCATTAGAGCTATTTTGCCAATCCAAAGGGTATAAAGTATCTCGCTGTTGATTTAACTGTAGTTCTCTGTTTCATATTGAAACAGAGCACTCCCTATTTGCTATTCATGATCTCTTTATGATTTATCTTTCCCCAGTCACCTTTTACTCTCTTCTGTCAATCTTTCTTCATCACCCATCCATACAAAGAGCTGTTTTCAAGGAAATGAATGACCTACGCTGGCAATTCTAAAGTTCAACACTATTCTATTGAAGTCAAACTTCAGGTAGCGCTTGCTGCAGCTCTTTTAGTGACCGTGGCTTAACTCAGGCTGTTTCTCAATCTCTATTGATGGTCTGCAGTCGCAGACCCACTCGGATTATCAGGAAGCACCAGAGGCTCCATGCTTAGCCTTTGCTCTCCTTGCTTACTTCCCATGGTGGTCTCGTCCAGTCTTGTGGCTTTGACGGCTATGTATGTGAGTACTTTCCTTCCATCACCATCATCACAGCTGAAAAATAATCCTCCGCACACAAATGCTACAGGATTCTTACAGTGCAAACTTACTAAATGTAAGTTCCACGAGAGCAGGTCACTGCCTTGTTATATCCATAGTACCCTGAGAAATGGAAGGTGTTTAAAGACTAATCATAGGAAGAGATGAGAATCTGCACAGCTTAGAAACAGAAATAGGTTTAAAAGTATCTACAATTAAAATTCATGGAACATAAATAGCTGCACAATTTTCCTTAATAATATATGGTATGTATTGGTGTTAAAATACAATTTACTTATAAATGTTATTTTACTTCAACAGAAACACTGAATCTCTATCAATAGCTAGTTCCATGCTAGATAGGTTTGGTGTACAAATATCAATAAAATACATTCTCATGCACTTAGATAAATTATAATCAACTGCTTCATTTGGCCTTGACAAATGGTAAATTAATGTTTCAAATAACAAATCAATAACTCCTTTAAACTAAAGCCTGTTTTGTTTTCTCATCACTTAAAATTGTTTCAGCTAGATGTCAGTTAATTACATGACTGAAACTATGATTTATCATCACATATAACTGATCTAAGTGAATAAAATCAGTTAGCTGCATAAGATACGATTATATATATGCACTATTGTATGAAAGGCTGGTAAGTTTTTAGCCCTTTTCAAAAATGGCACCATATCTCATCTAAAATTTTATAGTGTGCATTCACAGAAGAAATTTTACACTTGTAAAATATATACATCAATACTAAAGGAAAGTTATTTAAAGAGTATTCAACTGTGTCTATACCAAATTAACATATTTTAACTTTAACGAACACTTCATAAAGCTCAGATGGTGATATAGCCACTTAGAGGATTCATTTCATTTTAGGGCTTATATTTTAGAGGTTTCATTCACATCTATTTTGAAACAAGTATTCTTGAAATATATTTAGCATTTTCTGCATTGTGCTAGAGGGACTGAAATAACACTGACAGATTTTTATAAATCAGGTGTTGGAACAGGTGTGGATATAAAGCTAAAGAGTTAGAATTCAGTACAGTTGTAGTTATATTAGAACCAAAAACTATTTGTGTGTGTCTATATGGGGGTAGGTAGTGAAGTGGAGCGAATTTAAGCTATGGAGATAATCAGAGCACTTATAAAATTTATAATTAAATTCTACTCTAATATTAAGGATCAAGACTTTCACTTCAGAAATGTTCATGTAAAATGTATTTAATTTTTTCTATACTTTTTATTATGAATATTAAATCAAATCAATATAACAATAATACAATATATAAAGGCTTATAAAATATGACAAAATCTGTACATACAGATAAGATAGGGAATATTAAATTCTAGTCATACTTTTACCCTGGTTAAATTATTTAACCATTCTTTCTCAATTGGCAAAAATGTAAATAATATTTTCCTCTTTAGAAACAAGTCTTAATAGAGTGAGACACTTTTCTAAAGGTTTAGAATAGTATTTTGCTTTCTGATGAGTCCATACAAAGAAAAAGTTCACACAATTACATATATTTATTTTATAATGCAATTTTTCTAAAAATACTAGTAAAGGACTTAGCCCAGACAAAACTAGGAACATGTAATGAAATAAATAAAATATTAACTGAAAATATTTATAGGATGCAAAAGAAAAAACACTTGGGGTTAACAATAAAATAAGGAAGAAAAAGGAAAACAGAGAAATCTAGGTGTGAAATCTAGAAATTTTCTAATAGAATACATAATCATACAGACATCAGTGCTCTGGAACAGATCGCTGCTTCATGAACAGGGTTGATAGAGACCCCTGTATGCAGGACTAAGTCTGTGCCAACGTGAAAGCTGTGAAAAGGTCAGCACTTCTTCGCCCACATAAAGCAGCCACTCTTTTTATCACTCTTTCTCCCTGAGCTTGGATGGAAGCAAAGAAGGAAAAGGACAAGAGGTTCTTTAAAAGAGTGCTTTCATGCTACAAACCTATTTGAGCTAACTGCATTCTAAAGGAAATTCTGCTACACAATTACATAATATAAAAAGCAAAATTTAAAAACAAATATATGACTGAAGAGATTCTCAGGTAATACAGACATATAAGAATTATCTATAAGATGTTTATTACATGACTTTAACAAAAAAAAAATCCAACTATCTGAGAATAGAGTAAGATTAAGTACACTATTCTTTGCTCAAAGAATAGAATACTGTGCATGTTTTTGACTTTCATGATAGAGAAAATTGGTGGTGTGGATTATAAAACTATTATATTAGTTTTATTAAAATCCAATATAGAATACCCACACAAATATATAATAACCCTAAAATAAATGTTCATAATTCCATGTGAATATTGGAATTTTCTAATTAATAGTGAGATTATTTTCATAATAGGAAACAGAACATATTAAAGTATCCTGATGGCAAATAAACCATAGAACATCCCAAACCCATCCTGTACTCATCTCATAAGCCACTGATAGTTCTTGCAACTCACTGTGGGTATCTACTATTCCCTGAACCTGTCCTGACTTAGAGAAATTTATATTTACTAGAGCCACACTGGACGTGGTTAGACACAATACCTCATGCTAAAGCCTAAATTAGTGATGATGACAAATTATGCTTTAATGTTCACAGGAGCAGAGAACAGAGCATAAGGGCCATGGTTTGCAGCATGGTCCTGACTCAGCTTCTGGTTTTGCTGGTTATTTATGGGGTTGTGGACAAATAAAACCACTCTTCTAGGCTGTGGGGTTCTCATCTATAAATTGGAGATGATAGAAGAGCCTGACCCCAGAGGGTGACAGTGATAGCAAGGCGGCATCCGGAAGCTGTATTGTGCTTGACATGTGCTCAGTGTTTGGTAAATGTTAGATGCTCTTTAGATTATGGCAGGAATTCTACCTAAATTCATAAGAATCTTTTTCAGTAATTTAAGGACATCATTCTGTATCTGTGATTTGCTAGTGAGAAAGATGCAATAGGCTAGAGATTCCAGCAAGACGTATGACCCCCAGAACATGGGAGTCATTTATTTCTCCTAAGAACATTACTAAGTCTCATATTATTTGCCCCTGAGTATGAACATTTGTAAATGTGTATGAGCAGTAGGTATGTTCCAAGCCCAGACAAGGGAATATGTGCGAAGTGTGTATGTGTGGAGGCAGAAGTGTTAGAGAAGAAAGTCTCTACCCATCATTGTTAGCTGGAGATGCCCTGAGGATATGCTGAGTTTAGTGAAGGTGTGTACAGCAGGGAAGACAGATCATCTACTACATTTGTTCCTGTCTGGTGCCAATCACTTGATACATGTCTAATATTGTTAAACTGTCCAAATAAATCAGTTACTGGTATCTGAATGAACAAAAGAATAAAAAGACTTCCAATGGTAAAATTTGGAGGAATGTGGTCACATCAGGCCACAAATATAGAATAAGATAAATGAAAGGGGCAAATCGATCTGAGAGGTGGACTTAGACAATAACACAGAGTCCACAGAATTTAAAAATTACATATAATGCTTACAAGGTCCTGAAGAGTATGGTGTACCCAAAAGGGGGCAGAAAAAGTGGTAAGGTTAAGGTTGAGCCTTAGGAGAAAACTACGTAGGAGGTGAAGAATGAGGAGAGAAGTTTGCAATGGCTCAGGTGAAAAATGACTGGAGAGTAAACCAGAATGGTAACTCTTTGTGATTCTTTGGGTGGATGTCTGTGATCATTACAAAACAAATTCCTCTAAGATTCAAACATGGTATGGTATGGTATGGTACCACATACCATAATGCCAAAATGGAGGTAATATAGAAAAGACTTGATTTTTACATGAAAGCTTAATGTTCAGAGCAAATGAAAAAGTCAGGAAATGAAGATAAACTTCTAATACTGTAGTCTTAAAAGACCAAATGGCTTCTATAAGAGACTCCTTAACAGGTTCTATATTTCAATGGTGACCTGATTCTAAACAGAATGTTCAGGGTTCTGGTTGTACCACCTGGCTTGCAACTTGTCTGCAGACCTTGGACTAGGAAAACTGTATTTTTGTGTTCCCCTGCTTTGGGGCACAGAATCATGTCTCAATCAAGCCAGTTTCTTTGGACTGTTGAATTTAGTATAAGGATCACTACATATCTCCTTGGTTTTCTGGGCACCAAATTAGTACTTTCTCCCCTATTATTAGAAGTCAAGGTTACATAACTCTGCTGGAGCCCAGAATTCAAATGTAACCCTAAAGACTGGTCGAGTTACCACAGTGAGCTCCCTCTGAAAATCATACCTTGGCGTAAGGTCACGCTGAGTGAGAATCTTCTCACAGACTTCTCCATGTGCTATACCAGAGCTGACTCCTGAATTAATCATAGCCACTCCTTTCTTCAGTATCCTATTCTAAAGGAAGGCAGACAACTGTTACACCTAACCAAGGGCATCTGGAATATAAATTAGTGTAGATAAATGGATCTTTGGGTAAAAGAAATTAAAATTTATGGTTTCTTTTGTGATTAAACTAGTTTTAATGGAAACTCTAATACTTTTATTGCTTTGTTGTTACACTAAGAAAACCACTTTACAACTGCATTTTAATGTTCTATTTTCTTATAGTTCTTTAGGCATTATAGTACTATATTTAATCTTGTTTATTCTCCTGTTGCTTTAAGGTAGGTATCAAAAGCCACTATATTCCCATTTTATAAACTAAGTAACTGACTCAAAGAAATTAATAACTTGTGCAAAGGCCACATAAAATACACTAAAAGGTCCAGAAAGCACAACTGTTTGGATCTTGAATTAGGATTTTTTTTTTCAACTAAAGCACATCATTCATTTTCATTTTATGAAGTTTCCTAGAAAAGCTACTGCTTAAGAAATGTAGTATTTACATATGCTACCACATGGATGAATTCACAAATACTATGCTAGTGCACAAGTGACAACATATTGTATGGTTGGATTTGTATGAAATGTCCAGAAGAGGCAAATCTACAGAAAGAGAAAGCAGGATTAATGAGGGGTGGGGAGGGGCAGGAGTGGAAGGGGACTGGCTGTTAATTGCCACAGAGTTTCCTTTTGGGGTAACAGAAATGTTGTAATATTACATGATGGCAATGGTTACACAATTCTGTAAATGTCCAAAAGCTCATTTAACTGTGTACTTAAAAGGGGTGAATTTTATGACATACACATTATATCTTTTTTAAAAAAATAGTGGTCATGAGAAGTCTTATTTATTTATTTATTTTATGGTACCAAAGATTGAACTTGGGCCGGGGAGTTAGCTCAGTGGTTCCGGCGCCTGTCTTGCAGGCGCAAGGACCCGGGTTCGATTCCCCGGTAACCACATAACAATGCTGGGTGTGGAGACCCACACCCAGCAGCAGCCAGTACCACATACCGCAGTGCCGGGCGTGGTGGCTCACGCCTGTAATCCCAGCACTCGGGAGGCAGAGGCAGGAGGATTGTGATGTGAGTTTGAGGCTGAGCTGAGGGCCAGCCTGAACCACAAAGCGAGACCCTGTCTCCAAAAACCTAAAAAAAAAAAAAAAAAGAAAAAGAAAAGATTGAACTAATGACCTTAAACTTGTAAGAAAGGTGTGGCACCACTGAGCTAAATCCTCAGGCCCATAAATTATATCTTAATAATGCCGTTTTTAAAAAAACCAATTAGGATACTGAAACATTACTTCCAAAATAATTTCATTTAACTACTGGCATATTATTTATTATACTGAATAGCTTATGTTTTTACTTGGAATAAATCTGAAAGTTGGTAAAATAAATTTAGAAAAAGATATTAGTGCTGAAATGATTTATCTGAACTCCGCCTTTCAATATTTGTGACTGCTGACAAAAACTAAAGGACACTTTCTTCTACCTGGTGGAAGGAAAATCACTTAAGTGGACTGATTCATGGGTCACAATGACCTCTGAGAGGAATATTATCAATTGGGATAAATTGTCCATTTGGAAGTAATATTAGTATGAACATAAAATTACAAAACTTATGTAAATCAATCTTTTAAAAGGGAGCTAAAAATTTAGACTTCTATTTTATATGCTTACTTTAATTATGATAAATTAAATCTTGCCAGTAAGGGTTAGGTTGCTATTTATAACCCATTATTTATTCTTTTTTATTTTTTTTAATTTAATTTTTTTTTTTTGAGACAGGGTCTTGCTTTGTAATTGAGGCTGGCCCTGAGCTCAGCCTCAAACCAACATCACAGCAATCCTCCTGCCTCTTCCTCCCAGTGCTGGGATTACAGGCGTGAGCCACCACACCCAGCACTGTGGTATGTGATACTGGTTGCTACTGGTGTGAGTCTCCATGCCTCTTATTGTTATGTGGTCACCGGGGATTGAACTAGGCCCTTGCACTTGCAAGACAGGCGCCAGAACCATTGAGCTATATCCCCGGCTCCCCCATTATTTATTCTTATGCCACTATTAAACTATATGAACCAGAATTAATGTATACTTTTAAATTGTGAGCATTGGGCCGGGGATTTGGCTCAGTGGTGCCAGCGCCTGTCTTGCAAGCGCAAGGACCCGGGTTCAATCCCCAGCTAACCACATACCATACTGGGCATGAAGACTCACCCCAGTAGCAACCAGTACCACATACCATAATGCCAGGCATGGTGGCTCACACATGTAATCCCAGCACTCAGGAGGCAGAGCGCAGGAGGATTGCTGTGATGTGAGTTTGAGGCTGAGCTCAGGGCCAGCCTGAACTACAAACGAGACCCTGTCTCAAAAAAAAATTGTGAGCATCTATATTTCAAACACAAGGAGAAAATACAGGCTAAACACAGACAACGTATTTTTGTTGTTTGTTTTCTTGCAGTATTAGGTACTAGGGACTGAACCCAGGGCCTCTGCATTGAGACATATCTTACTTAGTCACTAGGTTTCTTGGGCTGAGCTCACACTTGCAATTTTTCTCCCACAGCTCCCCAGATGGCTAAGGTATAAGTTTTCTATTTTAGAAAAGCAGTGATCATAAAACCTATAAAATTGAACATAGTAACAAATAATTAAACAAAGCTTAAATTGTTTGATGGTCATTTAAAAGAAAAACATAATAAAAGGCAAAAATATGGACATTTATTCAATTCTGGAAGCAAAGCTGCACCAGAGCTAGAAGAAGGTTTTGAGATCTTTATCTGACCCACCTGTTTCTGGCCATGGACACAGACACACTAAGGACAGATGGCATTCCAGGGTCTCCTGACTGTGGGGGAGGGTCATTATCTGATTCTTGGCCTAGAGTATTTTTAATTAACAGCACATTACCAGGAAACATGGGATAGGCGAGGTCTGGAGGACACCACAGACAGTGAAAATGGAGAAAGAGAAAGTTAAGGCAAAAATTGAGAATTGTAGGCATATAAGATATTGGAACATTTAAAAATATATAAAAACAAAATGCTGGTAGAATATTCAATTCAAGATAAAAAGAAATATATTTCATTTTACCAGAAAAGAATGTAACATATTAACAAATTTATTAAGAAAGAGAATCTAAAAGTAAGGAATGACTGAGAGTATGAATACCAGGTCTCCACATAGAAATTCAAGTGAATTAATTCATTGTAAGGAAGTTTGTTGTAATATGTAACCAAAAAGATGGTGAAATGGCTTTAGGAAGAAGTATAAATATACAGATGCTTAAAAGATTTTAAAATATTAATTATAACCTATTTATAAAGTTCATATTTAAGTAAACTTTAAAATTTTTTACCGTGAGGCAAATGTGATAATCACTACACTACAGAAATCAGCTAAAACATTCTATTGTTTTCATTAAACAAATTTTGTTTCTTAAAAAGATGTAAAGGCAACCAGCATCAACTTAGCTGTGCCAGGGCCAGAGCCTACTGGCCTCCAGGCCCAGGGACTCAGTAAAACAGCAGGAGGAGCCAGGGAGGTCACAGCAAGTGCCATCTTAGCCATGTCAGGACCAGAGCCTGCTGTCTTCCAGACCCATGCTGGAAGCATGCCCAGGGACTCGGTATAGGAACAGGTGTTGTTGCAAAAACCTCAGCCAGAGACATCGTAGCCAAGCAGGGGCTGGAGCCTGCCTTTCTCCATGTCAACTGCACAAGCACATCTAGGGACTCTGTATTGACTGTAGAAGAAAAACCTAGAAAACACTGATATTTTAAGGGCCCTAACTATTAGGAGGAAAGAGACTTGCAACAAACATTGCCAGAAAACAGGGCAAGTACAAAGCCAAAAACAACAGCAATGACAAAAACTCAGAGATGAGGAAACATTCGAAGTCTGAGATACAAAGATCCTCACCCTAAGGTAACACACAGGGAAAAGAAATAGAGAAGTTTGGGGTTGGGGATATAGCTCAGTGGTTCCAGCGCCTGTTTTGCAAGTGCAAGGACCTGGGTTTGATCCACAGTAACCACATAACAATACTGGGTGTGGAGACTCACCCCAGCAGCAATCAGTACCACATTCCACAGTGCTGGGAATGGTGGCTCATGCCTGTAATCCCAGCACTCAGTAGGCAGAGGCAGGAGGATTGCTGTGATGTGAGTTTGAGGCTGAACTCAGGGCCAGCCTGAACCACAAAGCAAGACCCTATCTCAAAAAACCTTAAAAAAAAAAAAGAAATAGAGAAATTTGAAGGTCAGTCTCCAGGGTTCTCAGAAATGGTAACCAAAGCAGATCTAGTAAAATAAAAATCAGAACTGATCTTTGAGATGAAAGCAGAGATATTGGACACAGTTAACACTATGATTAATAAAGCTAAAGAGGAAATAATTGAGTTGATAGAATCCAAGATAGCAAAAGCAATGGAACCTTTTAAACACCTATAAACAGAGGCCCAGAAAATAAAGAAATAAAGTGAAAGTTTATGCAATAGAATTAATAAGGTAGAAGACCAAATTTCAGACCTAGAAGATAGGATCTCAGCCAATGAACAGGAAAGGCATAATTTATGGAAAATGGCAAGGGAGAACAAGAAATCAATCCAACAACTCCTAGATGATTCAAAGAAGAATAACATAAGATTGACTGGGGTCACAGAGGAAGCAGGAGACAATGCTAAAGACATCAAAAAGCTATTCACAGAGATAATGGCAGAAAACTTCACAGAAAAAGCAAAAGAATTGAACATACAAATATATGAAGCATATAGAATTCCACATGCCTGTAACATGAAAAAATATACACCTAGGCATATAATCATAAAAGTTCCAGATATAAAAAATAAATAAATAAAAATAAAAGTAATGAAATACTGAAAGCAGCCAGAGAAAAGAAAACAGTTACATTCCAAGGCAAGCCCATCAGGATCACAGCAGATTTTTCCCCTCAAACACTTAATGCAAGAAGAGCCTGGAGTGAAGTGTTTCAAGCCCTAAAGGAAAACAACTTCCAACCCAGACTGATGTATCCTGCAAAACTATCCTTCAAAATTGATGGGGAAATAAGATATTTCCATGACAAGAAACACCTGAAAAACTTCAAAAACACTAAACCTGTGCTCCAAAACATTCTAAAGAATATCTTGGAGAAAAATAAGTAACGTTACAAATCCATGAGACCTAACAGAGTCAACCCATGGGGCCAAACAAGAAACTGATAGGAAGAGAACAAAATCAAAGAATAAAAGAGTCTAGAACAGGAAAACATGGCAGCACTAAATTTGTCTATATCAGTCATAACCATTAATGTCAGTGGACTCAATGCACCAATTAAGAGATACAGACCGGTACAGTGGATCAAGAAGCAAGATCTTACAATTTGCTGCATACAAGAAACACACCAAATACAGAAAGAAACCCATGGACTGAAAGTAAAGGGATAGAAAACAATATTCCATGTGACAGGAAACAGCAAGAAAGTAGGAGTGGCGATCTTATTTGCAGACAGAATAGACTTCAAGCCAAAACTGATAGAGAGAGATAAAGATGAATACTATCTTTTAGTACAGGGAAAAATCCAAAAGAAAGAAATAACAATATTAAATATCTATGCACCTAATTCTATTGCACGCAACTATATAAATCAAACATTACTGGACATGAAAAACCAGATAAACTACAATACAATAATAGTAGGGAACTCAATACCCCACTGTCACAAAGAGACAGATCGACTAGACAAAAAGTCAATAAGGAAATACTTGAGCTAAGCCAGACTCTTCAGCAAATGGACATAATAGATGCCTACAGAGTATTTCACCCCACAAAGTTACAATTTACATTTTTCTCAGCTGCTCATCGATCATTCTCCAAGATAGACCATGTGCTCATTCATAGAACAGTTTTCAGCAAATGTACAGGGATTGAAGTTATCCCTTGTATACTGTTGGACCATAACAGTGCCCTGAAATTGGAGCTGAATAGCAAGAGAAAGCCCAGGAATCTCACAAGCACATGGAAACTGAACAACACTCTGCTGACCAACCAATGGGTAACACAAGAAATTAGAGAAGAAATTAAATAGTTCTTACAACTAAATGATAATTCCAGTACAACATAGAGAAATTTATAGGACACAATGAAAGCAGTTCTATGAGGAAAATTCATAGCAGTGAAGGCCTACATCCAGAAAATGGAGCAAGCTCAAATAAACAATTTAATGTTGAACCTCAAGTGACTAGAAAGAGAGGAGCAAAACAAACCCAAAGCTTGCAACAGGCAAGAAATTATAAGGATCAGGGAAAAAATTAATGCAATAGAAACTAAGAAGACAATACAAAAAAATCAATGAATTGAAGAGTTGGTTCTCTGAAAGGATAAACAAAATTGATAGACCCTTAGTCAATTTTATTAAACAAAGGAAGGAAAAGGCTCATATCTATGCTATTAAGAATGAGAATGTAGAAATTACTACTGATCCAGAGGAAGTCCAGAGGATAACAAACACCTATTGTGAAAATTTATACTTTAATCAAATAGAAAATATAGAAGAAATAGATAGATATCTAGACACATATGAACCTCCATAGCTGAATAAAGAAGATATAGAAATGTTAAATACCCCAATATCATTCTCTGAAACTGAAAGTGTAAAAATCATACGGTCATCTCAATTGATGCAGAAAAAGCATTTGACAAAATGCAACACCCATTTATGTTTAAAACCCTATAGAAGATTGGAACATATGGTCTCTATCTCAAACTAATAAAAGCTATCTATGAGAAACCATCAGCCAGCATCATACTAAGTGGTCAAAAACTGAAACTTTTCACACTAAGACCAGGAACAAGACAAGGGATGTTGGAAAGGAAAGGAAGAAGTTAAGTTGTCATTATTTGCTGATGACATGATACTCTATCTAGAGGATCCTAAAAACTCAAAAAACTGCTAGACCTAATCGCCAAATTTAGTCATATAGCTGGATACAAAGTCAACATTCAAAAATCAGTAACCTTTGTATACACAAACAGTAGACCCATTGAGCTAGAAGTTGGGAAGTCAGTCCCTTTCACAATAGCACCCCAAAAAATAAAATACCCAGGAATCAATCTAACGAAGGAGGTGAAAGACCTCTACTCTGAAAACTACAGCACTCTGAAAAAGGAGATAGAAGATGATATCAAAAAATGGAAAGATATACTTTGCTCCTGGGTAGGAAGAACCAATATTGTCAAAATGGCTATACTCCCCAAACTATTATACAGATTCAACGCAATCTCGATTGGAATCCCAACAGCATATTTCACAGATCTAGAGAAAAAAATCCAAACTTTCATCTGGAACCACAAAAGATCTAGAATAGCAAAAACAATTCTAAGTAACAGGGACATGGTGGGGGGTCTTACAACCCCAAACCTGAAATTATACTATAAAGGCACCATGACAAAAACTGCATGGTACTAGCAAAGTAACAGACTTGAGAATCAATGGAATAGATTAGAAGATCCAGAAAGTACTCCAGATGCACTGGGCCACCTTATCTTTGACAATGGAGCCAAAAATTCTCAATGGAGGAAAGATAACCTCTTTAACAAATGGTGCTGGAGAAACGGGGCTTTACCCTGCCAAAGACTAAAACTAGACCTAGCTCTTTCACCATGTACCAAGCTAAAATCAAAGTGGATAAGAGACCTAAATATTAAAACAGACACTTTGAACCTGCTGAAAAACAGGTTAGGTAAAACTCTTGAAGACATTGGCTTAGGGAAAGACTTCTTGAACAAAACCTCTATAGCAGAGGAATTGGTAGAAGAAATCAACAAATGGGACCTCATTCTTTTAAAAACCTTCTGCACTGCAAAGGAAAACACCAACAGAGCAAAAAGGTAGCCAACAATGTGGGAAAAATTTTACCACCTGTTCCTCAGACAAAGGGTTACTATCCAGAATATATAAAGAGCTTTAAAAAATCAGCCCACCCAAATTTAAAGACCCAATTCAAAAATGAGCATCTGAAATGAATACTTTTCAGAGGAAGAAGTAAGAGTAGTTAAGAATTATATGAAGAAATGCTCAACATCATTAGTCATTCAAGAGATGCAGATGAAAACAACACTGACATTGCATCTCACTCCACAAAAAATGGCTGCCATTTCAGAATTAGGCAACAATAAATGTTGGGGAGGCTGTAGAGAAAAGGGAACCCTTCTCCACTGCTGGTGGGAATGTAGGATCATACATCCTCTGTGGAGATCAGTGTGGAGATTCCTCAAAAAGCTAGGATTGGAGGTCCCATTTGACCCAGCCATCACTCTGTTAGGCATATACGCAAAGGAATTAAAAGAGTCATTTCACAGCGATATATGTGCACCCATGTTTATAGCAGCTCAATTTGTGATTGCTAAGTCCTGGAAACAACCCAAATGTCCATCAACTGGAGACTGGATAAAGAAGATGTGGTTCTTTTATAGAATGGAGTATAACTCTACCATTAAAAATAATAAGATTGAGTCATTCATACTCAAATGGATGTACATTGAGTATGTCCTCATAAGCAAAATAAGCAGGTCACAGATGCATAAGTATCATATCTCTGGTATGAGAAAATGAAGTTGTAAATGAGTTGTAGTATGTATAGTTGATATTGTGAAGTGGAAAACTTTTAAAAGGAAAGAGTGTAAGGGTAAATAATGAGGGGAAAATGAATGTGGTTATAATAAATAAAAAAGAAAACAAAGATTGTGTATATAGGGGGTAGGGGGAGGCAGCGTGGAGGGAAAAGGGAAAAAATGAGAAGTCATGTCATATTCTGGTACAAACTCTTAATGTTGAATGCGATTATGATGTGTATTCATAATGTACCAATAAAGATAATTTTTTAAAAAAAAAAGATGTAAAAAAGAAAACTGTGTATCAGCCTGCCCTTACTTTGATTTACTCATTTTAGGAAAACTAAAATGCTATGCTCATTACATTAATCCAATAATTTATATTGGGAGAAGATATTGTGATATTGGTTTTTCCTGTTTTCAGAAAGATCACTGGATCTTTCAGAAAGATTTCTGGATTAATAAGATGAAAAGCTGTAGATAATGACATTGAGATAATAGGAAATCATATAGATCTTGCTCAGCTAGTAACAGAAAAATTAGTCATAAATCAAAAGAAAGATTAAAAAATGATTAAGTTTATGAAAAATTATGAAACAAATGTAGACAGATAAAAACAAAATTATTTGAATGGCAACATTGCTAGAAAATTTACAAAATATTCTTAGTACAGATGACAGAATACTTTGTCAAAAAATTGTTAGTTAAGAATACCTGGGCTCAGAATTGGTGTGAGCTAGGAGGTAAAAAGTGCTATTCAAGCTCATGAAGAGTTGGAAACCACTAGCATGCCAGAAGTCAATGAGATGACAAAGTGTACTGGCTGCTGTGAGGTAGATAACCAATAAATATTTGCAGAAAGAAAGAAAGAGACAGAAGAAGGGAAGGAAGGAAGGATGGATAGATGGAAGGAAGGAGGGAAGGAAGGAAGGAAAGATAATCAATTTCAAAAGAGGAATGGTTTGTTTGGACTCCCGGTTTCAGAGGTCCCAGCCCGCAGTCATCCACGATGCTGCTTTGGGCCCATGGTGGCAGAGAGCATCCTGGTGGGAGTGCATGGCAGTGGAGTCTGTAGGCTTCAGAGCAGCTTGGAAGAAAGACAGAGACAGGAGGAGCCACGGTCCCAATAACCTCTCCAAAAGCCCAGGTGTCTGACTTCCTCCCACTAGGCCTCATCTCTTAAAAGTTTTTCTACCTCCTAGTAGCACCTAGGGCTGGCAACTAAGCCTTTAACACACAGGCCTTTGTAAGACACCTCAAATTCAAAGCACAGCACCTTCCTGATCCACTGTAAACATCTGCAAAATCAATGGTGAAGAAATGGCATTTTTATGCAGTTTAACCAATTCCCCAGAAAGATATCTGTGGATGATGCGTGAGGTATGCTTATGAATATTTTTCTAAATGTTTTGACAATTCCCATACTAACACTGACATGGGAATGAATAAAATTATTATTGATTAAAAATAAACAACTGAATACCCTAATGATTAGTATGTAGGAAGTAGTATTTGTCATTACTAGAGAAGAGTGACTCTAAAAATTTCAGACTTAACAAATTTATGTGGTTTCAAACGAAAAAAGTACAGTAGCCTTATTTTTTGTTGTTGTTGTACTGTGGGTATTACGTATGAAATGAATCTGTTCAACAACAGCAGCAAAATGAAGCTCTAATTTAGTCTTGAAGTTGTATGAAGACCGAATAGACCCCAACCTCCACCTGTACTTCTGAGTGAAGATAGACTATACTTAATGAATGCAAGGCCTTCATGAATATAAAAATGGTGGCTAACTGGTGCTACATTGTTTTGAGAAAATATTTACTAAAGGAGGTAGACTATGAGCCATACCTTAAAAGAGGTGTAAGAGTATTAAATTTTTAAATACAATTTATTTAGTGTTTAACATCAGAAAGAAATTTTTAAAAAGGGAATATCATTCCTATACTCATCATCTGATAATTTACTTTTATATCTCCATATTCCTTTAATGTTTCTATTCACAAATGTATCTAATCAAGCCTAATCACAATTATATATTTTTGTGATTTTTCCTATGTAACATAATCATTAGCAATATTCCTGAGTTCATTTCTAATGTTCATACTGACATTTTTAAAGTCTGCATAATGTTCCAAATATTGGTATGTGATAATCTCTTACCCATTTCTTTAGTGTTAGACATAAATTACTGTAGTTCTAATCTTTCACTAATATAAATATGATCTTTGAACATAAATAGTTGTCTTTTTCTAAATTATTTCCTATATACAAATCCTGAAGAAAGAGATTTTTTGATCAAAAACATTTCTGTGGGTTACAAAATATAGCAACAATATTTTATAAGGTGATATGAAGGGCAACTTTGCCATTGAAACCTATATAATCATTTAAAATGTAGAATTTTTGGAAAAGAAAATGGCAGAGTGGTGATCTAGTACCACAAAGAAGAAGCTCTAAGATCTGAAATTCAGACAGTGCAAAGTAACAGCTCAGTCAAGAGAACAAGAGAAGCAGATCACTGGGAATCAGGGAGAACTGACAGAAAAACTTAGAAGCTACAGAGTTCCTACACAAGAAAAAAAGAAAAGAAAAAGAAAGAAGTCTCCCTGGCTCTCACGACCTGTAGGGAGGAGAACCAGTCTTGCCACAAGCAAGGTAAGTGCCCAGGCCTAGGAGATAAAAAAAAGGAGGGCGGGTACAGAGCCCACAGTCTTTGTGAATTGAAAGAACAGCATCAGTTTTGTTCCCAGGGAACTTGTTCCACATGGCAGCCACAGCTGACAAGGGATTCAGGGCTAGTAAAACTCTCCTACAGTGACTGGGTGAGAGACAGCCATGGGACACAGGTGTGACAGTCAGCTGACTGGAAAAAGGACCCATGAGAAATTTACTCCAATGAGGAGAAACCAGGCTGGGTTTAAATTTCACTCAGAAAAAGTTGGATCTGAAAGTAACTGCAGGCATTAGTACCTGAACTCTTACCCTGCTCCCTACACCCAGATCTGAGGTCTTGACTTCCTTCCCTACCCACCAGTATGACCAAGGGCATGTCTTTGGGGGATACTGCTACAGCCCGGGAACTCCAAAACTGGGGATCCTAGAAGGAAACCACTCATTCAAAAATACAGAATTCTTTTTTTTTTCTTTCTGTTTTTTTCTTATTCCTTTTTTCTCTGTCTCCTTTTTTTCCCTTTCAATTTTTTTCTATTTGATTCTCCATATTATTTGTTTTTTTCTTTTATTTTCTACTTCCTGTTTTTTGGTTCTTTATTTAATTCTATAAATATCTTCCTATTACAGAATAGGATCCTTTGCTCATTTTTCTCATTGTTCTTATCTCCCATTGTTTGACTTTCCAAATTCTTCTTTTGGTATTCTCCCATTTCCAGCCCCCTATAACTTTAATAGTATGACCATTAAGTTTTAGCAATGTTTAGATAATGGTCTCTGTTATTACTGTTGAATTTGTTTCTATCATTAGCAGAGGGAGTATAAAGCCAATCCATGTACACTGAGGAGTGGAAAAGCAAAAGAAACATAGCAACAGCTTACAGGAATCACAGAACTCACCTGATATGGAGATATTTAATAAAACAGTAAAGGAGCTTATAGAAGACACTAATAAAATATTACTTAAGATACACAAAACAATAAAAAACATAAATAGCCAATTTAGAAAGAACTGTCAGCTGTATGTGCAAAAGGAAATAACCCCCCAGTATTAATAAGTCCACTTTGTAGCTAGTTCTTGATTTGGAATACCAGTTTCTAAATAAATGGGATTAGAATTCTTTAGTTGCTGACTCTAGGGCAAGGGCATAAAATGTGCCAAGTAAACTTTCTTTGTAGTGCCAGAATAATGACACACCAGGCTGACTGGAATATCAAAGAAACACAGACTCTGGAGGAAACTGAAAGAAAATTTGAGCAAAAAAATATTAAAGAAGTAGGAAAGATATAGTGCTGCATGAACTATTGGGAGGCTGAGGTAATAGAGTTATTTCTAGGTCAAATTTACTGAGACCCTATCTCAAAATAAAATGTTAAAGGGGCTGGAGATGTAGCTCAGAGGTAGAATGCTTGCCTACCATATGTGGGGCACTAGGTCTGATCCCTGCACTGCAAAAGAAAAAAAAAGGAATACTGGATTATAACTGGAGTGCAAAATAAATATTGGTCTATTCTTGTATAAATAGTAAATGGGGAGTGACTTTCCCATACAGATGAATTCCAAATAAATTATGTATTATTACTTTATTCCTTAAAACTTCCCTTTTGAGTCTGGCACATACAAAAAGACTTCCAAAGAAGACAAATGGAAAGCAGAAAAGGAAGAACTGTACTGTGGAGAAACCAGACCGGTAGTACTGTGGCCGGAGGATGAAAATCATAAGCTGTGTGGGTATTATTTCACTCTTGATGAGATACAATGAAAATGGCAATCTATCTCTGTACTTTTTCTCCCCCAAACTCGAAACTCCAGTGTTATCACGAGAAAAACAGATAATTCTAATAGAATTAAAAATTTTAATATCCTACAATATACCGACCACTCCTCCTTCAAACGCCAAGAACATCCAAACAAAGAAATATTTGAGAAACCATCACAGTCAAGAGGAACCTAAGAAAATGTGACAACTAAGTGTAATGTGGTACAATGGGGGGAATTTGGAAACAGAAAAAAAGCACATTAGGAAATACTAAGGAAATGCAAAAAAACCATGGACCTAGTTAATAATAACTTGTCAACTTTGATTCATTAGTTGTAAAAAAGATACTACACTAATATAAGACATTAACAATGGGAGAAATTGTGTTTTTATGGAGGGTGGTATATCGGAACTCTATAATAGCCTTTCTTTTTTTCTGTAAATTTCAAATTACTGTAAAATGCTCACTTTAAAAAAAGGTTTCATCCCATTTACCTATAAATGACCTAATTCCTATTATCCTCCATAGCAAATATTTCCTATTGCCCCAAACATCTAGTCTCATATATATATATATATATATATATATATATATATATCCATATGTATGTACATGTATATATATGTGCTCATATCCATATATATCCAAAAATCTAAAAAAATACATGAAGTAAATATGAATACTTATATTTTATGCCCTCAACACAAATTATACCATAAAACATATGTAATTTTATGTCCTGCTTTCGTTAATTGACAATATAATTTGGAAAACTTGCCATATCAATACACTAGGAATTTACTCATTATTTTTATGGCTAGATCTATTCTACTGATTGAGTACCATGCAATTCATTCAGTCACCTCTTATGATCTTTTAGGTTACTTGCTATCTTTTGCTATTACTATGCTTCCCTCAATGATTTGGTCAATTATTTGACTTATTAGGAGGCATGACTGTAATCCCCAGAAACATGTTTCTGTTAATCCCCAGAAACAAAACTTTAAGGCTAAAGCAGGGGCATTTGTATTTCAGACCCATACTGACAAACTATTTTTTATAGCAGCTATATCAATTTACAGTCTCCCTAGCAATATATGGGTATCTCACACTTTTTAGTTTTGTTAATCTAATATGTGAAAATTGACCTTAGCAGTTTAATTTTGATTTCACTTTATAAATAATCAAAATATTTAATTTTGATGGCATTTTCTCTTGAGAGAAGAAAGGTCAAAGCCAAACTCCAAAACATCTATGGGATCTATTGTTCATACATTAAAGAATTTCACAACTACTTATACTTTCAGCATTAACAGCTCCTGGTGCAGTGAATTCCAGGCCAAGAGGAAAGGCCAGCATATGAGAGGAGACTGGCAATTTTCTAAGGAATTCAACAGTAATTTGAAAGCAGAGCTTGCCACATTTTTGCTTTTCCTAGATCATGAAAGAAAATCTCCATATACTATGTTGATTTATTTCAGGTCACAGGCATAAGAAATTCATTTGAATACAACACATACCTTCTCACAGTGATGATTTGTTCACTTTTTATAATACATCCACTATTAAAGAAAAGAATTTGAAGCTTCAGAATCTTAGAATTTTAAGCCATCTAGTCTAAATTCCCACCAAACCTGGAAATCCATTCTGAATATACCTAAAAGTTGGCCATTCAGACTTGGCTCCTTTTTCTATAATGAAGCCCCATATTGTTCCAAGAATATGCCAAGATAAAGTTGTTTTCTAAAATCTGCTTCCCTAAAACTTTTAACTTTGTAGTCCTGGTTGAAGTAGTTGGAGGAAAAAAAAAAAAATGATTTTTTTTTTTTTCTATTTTCTGCATGGTAGCCTAATGAGATTGGTGACACCTTTTCTTATAAATGTTGCACATTCCAAGTTCCCTCAGATGTCTTTTAATAAGTGGCAGATTCCAAATTGCCAATATTCATGTAAAGTGTACTCAACACTGCACATATGGCTTTGGTCACAGACTAAATACCCAATAAAATGGGACATTTAATTCCTTCAATATGAGCTTTGTCACAGTTCAACCATATTCTACCTCTGTTGTTTTCCAACTTTGTAACCTAAAGCAAGTTACCTGATTAAGGCTGAATTTCATCACTAGTAGCAAAAGGATAATATTGGTATTATTATAATATTTTAAAGTATAAAAGTATTTATACCTATATAAAAGTATTTATATTTAAAGTATAAAAGTATTATCTAATAACCCCTCTGGGCTAGTAGATGTGATGTGTGTCAATACTTCGCACACCAAATGGCAAGTAGTTAAAGCTCGGTAAATGTCAACAGTCACATGTATTTGAACTGGGCTGCCTAGGTCCAGTGCCTGGCTTTGGTGTTCATTAGATTGGAGGGGTTATTTAACTTCTTTCCGTCTTAGTTTTCTTAGTTATAGAATTGGCATTATAATATATAGGGGAAAATGTAGCAATTCAGCAATTTCCTGGGACAACCAATTAAGCAGAACTTCCGCAGAGCTCATTATGCAGAACTCCTGAGTCTCCTTACCATCAGGACGTTCCCCAGGCTTTGTTAATTTGTATTGATTCCATAATAAAAGGGCTATTGGAAGACAGCTCAGGGCTTCAGTCCTCCAACGCTGATCTTCCTGCTGGTACTCATCCTTGAGTGTCTCTGCTTCCTTCCGTGACCCCCGACATTACATCGGAATTAAAACGACAATAAGAGTCTTTACTTTACGAGTGTTTGCAAGGATTCTCAAGTAGAAATTTCACTTCATATTTCAAAGGAACTTTACAAGAACTGATCATCTACTTAATACAAAGAAGTATTGTCAGTTTCCATAATTAATATTTTATAAAAGTAGTTATATTCATAATGTGAATAAACCCATTACATTCCTTCTGTGTAATAGGTTTATCTGATTTGAGCTAACAGGGTTATTCCTGCCTTGTAGAATGAGTTGAGAGATGTACTTCAATTTCTGGCTGTTTAAAAGTTAGTTTGTAAAATTTAGGTTCTTTTGTTTTTTGAACATTAGGCAGAATTTGCCTATAAAATCACCTGGCCTTTTTTTTTTTTTTTTTTTTTTTTTTTTTTTTCTTTTTTTTTTTTTTTTTTTTTTTTTTTTTTTTTTGAGACAAGGTGTCGCTTTGTAGTTCAGGCTAGTCCTGAGCTCACTATGTAGCCCAGGCAAGCCTGGAACTCAGCAATCCTCACGCCTCCACCTCCCGAGTACTGGGATTACACGTGAGCCACCACACCCAGCACCGTGGTGTGTGGTACTGATTGTTGATGGGCGTTTGAGTCACCATGCTCAGCATTGTTGTATGTGGTTACTAGGGATGGAACTCAACTCAGAACCTTGTGCTTGCAAGGCAGGCGCCAGAACCACTGAACTAAATCCCCAGCCACCTGGCCTTTTCTTGATAGGAAGATACTACTTTGATTGGCTTAACAGTCATAGGGCCTTTGATTTTTTGAAGCAGTCTTGGTAAGATGCTTTTTATCCAAGATTTTGGTGGTTGACACAAGATTATTCAGAAATTCTGATCTGAGCATATTCCTTTACTCTTCATCTGTAGTCAGTGTCCCCTTTTATTTTCCATTTTCTCATTTGTGTCCTTTTCTATTCTCATGGATGAACTTCCCTTCTTTAAAAACATTAATATTTCTTTTAGATGTTGTTGATCTTCTTTATTGTCTTATGTTTTTTTAATTTCACTCACTGGTACTTTTTTTTTTCCTTCTATGATCTTGGGATTTATTGTTTTCTTCTTATGTATGTAGTGCCCTGTTAGCTGACTGCCATGTTTTGAGATTTAGTTTTTTCATCAGTCAGTTCTAGATATTTCCCAATTTTCAAGAAAATTTCTGTATAAATACAAAAGTTACTTGGCAGTGTGATTTTGTAAAACCATGAATGAAACAAGATTTACTCATTACTGTCTTCTAGTTGACAAGAGCGATACGTGAAGCACAACAACCCCAGATTTCAAGTAATATTACAAAGCTAAAGTCATTAGAACCTTATAGTACTGGCATATGACACACATACAGATCAAGGGAACAGAACAGAGGATGCAGAAACAGCCCCAGGCACATTCAGCCTTGTTATCTTTGACAAAGGAGCCAAAAGCATACATTCAGGAAAAGATAACCGCCTTGACAATGGTGCTGGGGAAAGTGAGGGAGTATCTACATGCAGAAGCTTGAAAATAGGCCCCTATCCCTCATTCTCTATTAAAATAAACCAAAATAGATCAGAGTCCTAGATATTAAAACAAATAAAACTGGAAGATAAACTGAGTATAACTCTTGAAGACACAGAAATAAAACTGGAAGATAAACTGAGCATAACTTTTGAAGACACAGGCATAGGCAGACTCTCTAAACAGAACCACAATTGCATGAGAAATAGCATCAGGAATCAACAGATAGTGTTATATCAAATCAAAAACTTCTGTACAGCAAAGGAAACAACTAAAAGTGAAGAAATAATCTGCTTAATGGGAGAAAAGTTTTGCTAGCTATTCCTTGGACAGAGGACCAATAGCTAGTATATGAAGGACTCAAATGTATTAGATCCCTCTAATATCAAAAGACTCAATGAAAAATGGCCCACTGAAATGAATACACATTTCTCAAGTGAAGAAGTATAAGTGGCCAATAAGTACATGCAAAAATGTTTAACATCTCTGGTTATAAAAGAAATGCAAATCAAAACAACACTGATATTCCATTTCACTCCATAAAACGGGGCTATCTTGTTTACAGCAGTATGATTTATAAAGCTAAATTCTGGAAACAGCCAGTATACTCATTAACAGATGATTGAATAAAGAGAATATAGCACTATGTCTACTATGTCTGTGTATTCTGGAATATTAGCTATAAAGAAGACAAATTTGAGACATCTGTAGGAAAATGGATGCATTTAGAATATATGATTTGAATGAAATAAATCAAACACACAAATTTGAATATTATATGGTATCCGTCATCTGAAAAAGGTAAAGTACAAACTAAGAAAAATGAAGGATTAAGTGAGCAAGGGGATGAATCTCTTGTAGATGGAAAAGTGAACAAAAGGGTACAAGGTTCTAATACCGCAATAAATGTGGACATTATATGCCATAAAGTTGAACTAGATTAACAATATCAACATGGGGAAAAGGGGGAAAAGGGAACTGAAGGACAAAGTGGGGAAGGAAGGGAATTTAAAAAGAAGCAAGCTGTAATATGCACATGTACAAACTCCCCAGGATGATTATAAAATGCAGGCACTATAAACATGTACTAATGAAATAAAATTTGAAAGAAATATTAATCAAAAACAAATAAATCAAATAATAACAAATGTTGGTGAGAATGTAAGGGAAAAAAGGAACCCTTTTATATTACTAGTGGGAATGTAAAGTAGTACAACTGCCATGGAAATCAGTATTTTCCCCCAAAACTAAAACCAGAAATTCTATTTGACTCAGCTTATATCTTCTTTATCTTCTCCAAAGAGTTAAGACATCATATTATAGTGAGGCATGCATGCCCATTTTTACAGCAGCACAACTCATAATAGCTAAATCTTATAAGTGAGTAAGAGGTGCATCAACAGATGAACAGATAAATAAAATGTATTTATGTACAATGGAGCACATCTCAGTTGTAAAAAAGCATAAGCTTGAGTCATTTCTTGGAAAATGGATGCACTTTGAGACTATGATGCTAAGTGAAATAAATTAGACAGAGAAAGTTAAATATTGCATGGTTCTCCTCACATGACAAATCCAAAAAATAAATAATTTGAAGGCAAAAAAAAAATGATAGAAAACAAAGAAGTAACTTTCAGTAAAGATGGGAGGAGGTGGGGCCCAGGATTTAGCTCACTGGTTCCTATCTGGCTTGCAGCATAAGGTCACTAGTTCAATTCCTGGTGACCACATAGGGCATTGAAAATCAGCACAATGTCAGGCATGGTGGCTCATGCCTATAATCCCAGCACTCGGGAGGCAGAGGCAGAAGGATTGATATGAGTTCAAGGCTTACCTGGGCTACATAATGAGCTCATGACTAGCCTGAACGACAAAGTGAGACCCTGTCTCAAAAAAAAAAAAAAAAAAAAAAGATAGCACATGGGTCTAGGATGGAGGTGAGGTGAGGACCCAAAGGGGAAGAAAAAGATGACTGCAATATAATCTATGTACCAATTCTCCAAAATGAGTGTAATCATATATACCATGAGCATACACTGAAAAAAAAAAAGGGTACAGGAAGAAAAGGAAATAAAAATTTAAAATATAATTAATTATTTTTTGTAAAAATATCAATAAATTTAGTAACAGTGGTAAAATAATATATTTTAATAAAATTAAAATCTGATTAAAGAACATAAAGCATACAAATAACACATCCTTGACTGAGCAGATTCTTACAATAAAAGACAATGTTACTAAAAATGTGAATTCGCTAAAATAGCACAAATATAATGCAATCTAATCAGAAGTTCTATTGAAATTAAATAACATCTTAAAGTTTATGTGGAAGAATAATTATGAATATATCAAGAAGGTGTAAAGATTAGAAAAGAAAATCTTTACTAGAGATCTATCAGAGTCTTTGAATTATAGATAAAAAATATTTATCCTTAAAGTTCAAATGGAAGAATAAATGCCTACAAAACATATTTAAAGGTAAGAATAGTGGGAAAAGAAAAAAAAATCAGTTCTTCTAAGAATATGCTAATAAGTCACTGTAATATTAACATCGATATTATTTTAATAATACATGAAATTAATTAGAAAGGCAGATGAAAGTACATGATAATAGATGCTAATATGGAATAAATTTTAACATATGATAGTTGTTATACTAGGTGGGAAAATAATGGTTTATTTAATATATAATACTAATATATTTCCTTGGAAAAGGGTAAAACTAGACCCCTCAACTCTCATGCCATATAAAAAATAATTTTGTGTGTGTTAGTGACTTAAAGAAAAGAAAATCCAGAACATTTTATGCATTACTGTGTCTAGAAATGGGACTGTTTTAACCAGGACTCATCAGAAACAATGTAAATAATCATGTGATCATACTAAATGGAAACCCGTGGGGCGGGAGCTGTAGCTCAGTAGCACCATACCTGCCTGAGAACTGTGAAGTCCTGAGTTGGATCCCTGGTACCAGAAAAAAAAACAAGAGTAAAAATCCCACTTCAAAAGAAAAACCTCTGACATGGTGAAACTTATCATAAAAGGTCATCATACAAATTACGTATTAGAAGAATTGAATACAGAAGATAATTAACATTTATACTATACAAAAATTACCAACAGAAACCCCAATTATATAACAGAAAACTGCCAAAATCTATGAATAGTTAATTCATAGAAGAGAATATAAAAGCACTTTATCATTTAAAAATTCTATTTGATCTCACATTTTTATTTGATTTCATATTTCTTTTTTTTATCTTTATTGGTACATCAAATATACACATCATGATTGCACTCCATAATGGGGATTTGTACCAGTACAAGACACAATTCAATTCTCATTTTTTCCCATAGCCCTACCCACCCTACTACCCCCCCATATACATAAAATTTGTTTCCTTACTTTTTTGTTACAATCTCAACATTGTCCCCTTTCACCTTATTTTACATTGAGCATTTTCTATTTCACAATATATAACATACAATGCTAGGACTCATTTACATCTTCATTTTTTCATACCAGAGAAAAGATGCGATATGTACCTATCTGTGCCCTATTTATTTCACTTATGAGGATATCCTCAAGGTATGTCCATTTAAGTAGAAATCATTCAAACTTATCATTTTTTATGGCAGAGTAGTACTCCATTCTGTAGAAGAACCACAGCTTTTTTATCCAGTCTCCAGTTGATGGACACTTGGGTTGTTTCCAAGATGTAGCAATCACAAATTGGGCTGCTATAAACATGGGTGCACATATGTCACTTTGATAAGAGTCTTTTAATTCTTTTGTGTATATACCTAGCAG